>CCAG010011123.1:0-35568 GCA_001077435.1 Glossina morsitans morsitans | reverse complement strand
GCATAGCTTTTATGACCAAGAAACTATCTGTGATGGCAGCCCTGTTGAATTTATTTTCCGAGCACGGCTTGAAGGATAGCATTAGCTTTGGTTGTAAATATTAAAGCACTTTCGTGCAGAATGTGCTTAACTTTGACTTGCCTGGTGCATAGACAGGGGACAAGTCGTCACTTTTAGAGCCGTTTGCATAAGCAAGATGCTCACCGTTACTTTCTAAGAAGTGAGTTTTCTCTGCGATTAGTTCTTCGAAGAAGGAATATGGCCTACATTCTGTTTTGTATGCTGAGAGGGTTAACTATTAAAATTCACAGTAGTTTGTATTCAAATTCTGGGGAGACTCTTAGCTAGTGCTTATTTATTTCCGAACATGGAATAGTATATTTTGACTTTGTTTGGCAATAGTAACTAACGTCTTCGCAAAATATTAAACAGATAGTGTACAAGAGTTCCGGGATGAGTTTGGCTTCTAACTCATAGACCCTATTTTCTAAAGCTGGAAGATCGGTTTCAGTAATGACGTTGTTGATAGGTGGTAGGACATACATTCTATTAAAAAGGTTGTCTTCAGCATGTAGTCAATTTAGTTCTTTGAATTTTTATTATGACAAGATGTACACAGTTGCACAGAAGAAAGGACTTATTAAAGATGATTAAATGTATATTTCACGTACCGAAAACGGTACCTGTGGCTCGGAAATGAAATCTTCTCAATGCCGCTCATTATCAAATATTATTTTAAATTTTATAGAAAAACTATATGAAAACTAGAAGAAAGACATAAGTAAGAAAAAGAAAAGAAACGCAAACTTTAGACGTTCATCAACAAAGGCCGCATTAATAGTTTTGCTAAATTTGCTAAGTACAGTAGGAATTGAAAAGGAATGATTTTCAATATCAAAGTAAATAATTTGCCATTAAACGCTGCATTCGTTGGTATTATAATCAACTTAGCCTTTAAGACTTTGTTTATTTGGACCTATTAGAGTTCGTGTGTACCTACTGCCGCTATTAGTATTGATTGTGATTTAAATTTTGATTTCTTTTTCGTTCTATCTCTCCGCCTTGTCTGTCACTGTTTCACTTCATCTCTCTTTGTCGCGCACAATCTCCGTCCTTGTTGCTAGTTCTTTTGCCGTCTTTGCAAGCGAATCATTCATTGAGTGTAATTTTTCAACTTACAAAGTAAATGCAATTGTACATATTTGCTTTTCTCCATTTTTCTGACTATTATTTAATGATGTTTTACAAGCACTCGCAATCGCACACACTCACATGAGCACAAACAACCTAAGAGAGGCACGCAAATACTGGTACATTTTGACTTGTTCATTTTATACCGCTTTAATGGTGTTCGTCTATTATGCTGGCATGATAAATGTTTACATTTACATGTGCAAGCATACCTACATGCATATGTATACACATTTATATTCATGTAGATGTGAGCACAAACACTACTACGCGGATAAATTTTTAAATATAGAATAAATGAAATTAAAGGAAATATACTTTTGGGTGTTAGGACAATAGCGGCGCTGTGATAAGAAATTTTTAATTTCGGAAATTGTATAAATACGTAGTGAACACATACACGATCAAACTCAGTATTCATTTTCCAGTCTACTTTTACATGTTTAATAAATTATTAATCTTATTATATTCCCTTTCGGATCACGCTGTAAAATGTGTAATAACAAGTTTCGTTTGTTTGATCCATTGCAGCATTGTATTATGAAACATGCTGTATATGCAAAACATGCCGCGCTAGCTGCAAGTCAACCATTTTGTGTTCCTAGTAAACGTATTTAAATACGTAATTAAATCTTAAATCTTCTTATAGTTCAATTAAATCCAAGACTATTTTCTTTCGGCATTTCCGGCCTATAATTAATTCACTTTAACATTTCCAATCTAATGTTTCCTTTAGATATATTGATTTTGTATTTAATGACATATTACTGCGATTGTATGTAAACTTTCAATGAGTAAATAAAAAAGACTACAGAGAATAGTAAGCATATTGCTGTCTTCGAACACTCATAAGCATACACATCAATAAAAATACCAATATTAAGCTCTCAGTTGATCAAGTCTACTCTGCTCATTAAAGACATTTCAAATGTTACTGAAAAACTATTTGTTGCAGCTAAGAAGACTTAACTAACATTATAGCATATTGGATGTTACAGTGCATATCCAATTCATGTCTAAATTCAATTGTTACTCTTCTCATAATAGCATAGGCGATCTTGACCTTTGAATATATGTATGTCAAGTTGTCTATTAAAAGACAAGGCCGTGAAGTTATGTTTAAACACACAGGAGAGCTCTGTTAAGCCCATATGTGATTGTTGCTGCAAATTCCAATTTTTGTTTACTTTCGGCCTGCATGTGCTCTTGTTTACATTTCAAAAGTAAGACCATATCTATCTTGTTGCCGTAAAAGTAAGATCGTATGTATTTTGTTATTGCAAAAGTAAGACCATACGTCTGAAAAAACATTGAGCAGTTTCTCGGTATTTAGGCATTTTTGCAATATCCGAATACTTTTGGACGCTGAAACAATTTTCATAAAAATGCTTTGCTGTCAGTTATTACGTCATAACAGAGTTATGAAAATGTCACATAAGCAAGCAAAACAAGCTTATTAATTTCATAAAGTTCTCTCTTTCCGCGCTCATACATTTATAAAACGTTTTTTTTTTTTTGGGAATTTAAAAACGCCCTTTTCGAAGGATTTGTGGTGTTATCTGTTTATTGTTAGTCGAGAATAACGATGCAACCAAATATAAAATAGGCCGCAACCGGGTGAGATTTACTTATTTAAAGAAAACTGCAATTTTCACTTTACAAAATTTATTAATTGCTCTCTACTTCGTTTCCATCCAACCAACTCTTACCAACCTTTTAATTCGCTCAGCATTTTTTAGAGTGTGGCTCTCAACCTTAAAGCTAAAACTATTACTAATCGCGAAGAATTATTGCAGACTTTTTTCAAAAATTACTATGAACAAAACATCTGTCGTTGATTTGTAATACGAGGTATTTATTCTACTGCGTGTAAACGCAGTACCCACGTGGATAACAGCTTTCTCATGCCGGAATTCTCATATGCAACACTACTTATTGATATGCTTACAATGTTAGTTAATTTTTGTAATTTCATTTTTCGATTACCAAGAATAATTTTCAGAATTCCTTTTTTATATTTTTTGGTGTAACCATCTCTTTAGGCTGTCTACTGCGTTCGCCGGAATTCGTGCGGCTGCGTTTGAAATTGTCCAGCCATAGACAAACTTTTATTTTCGGCAAAGACGGACTATCACAATACTTTTCAAACAAACTTCAATGCTTGAAGTTTTGAATGGTGCTTTTGCCCATGGAAAAGAGCAAAAGTTACCGTGACTCGTAAACATACGATCAAATAAAAAAATTGTCAAATGACGTAAAATATTGTTAGGAGCCGTTTGAAGGCTAGAATTTTCTAAAAATAATATAAATTTTTCATAATAGACGTCATCTATGTATCGGTCTCACGAGTTTTAAATAAAAAAAAATTGCAAATAAATCCTTAATAGGAGCATTTACAAGATAATGTATGATTTAAACGGAAAAGACATATTGAAATCACCCACTGGGAGTAGCAAGAATGTCATTTTGATCCTTTCGAACTTTCGAATTTCAGAAAAGTAGTTACGGTGCCGTATGAAACGATTTACAAAAATGTCTATAACCGATTTTTTACCTGATTTAGTTTTCGATATGCCGACGACATGTAACGATTTCCACCAACATGTGTCAATTTGATTTACTCTTCTGGTAGAATTGCCACAGTATCAAATGTAGGAATAGAAACGGCAATAAAAAAACAGAAGAAAGGTCCAAAATGTCTAAAAAGTTGCATTGGAACGATTGGAGGAACGAAAGGATGATAAGCTAGCTAGTTCGATCGGAGAAGCTTTCAAGTTTTTATCCTAAAGATATTTCACGTCTGGTTATACCAAAGAAATGCACGTGCTCTATAACCCATATGAGGTCAAGCGGATTGACGAAACCCACTTACCGGACGCGCTGATCTTATTCCCAAAGCCGCTCTATATCCTGCCCTACCTATGGCGTCCATTGCGTCATGGTTTACATGGGAAACCCGGAAGTTGGGTCCGACATTTCCTCTAATCTACTTCCGTCAAACGAAAAAAACAAATTTAATTCATTTTTACGTTAACAAAACCATTGACAAAAGTTTATTGAATTATAAAAAAAGGGAAGACCGACTTGTACGTTCAGGAACAGAAAAAGTTATGGACATAAAAATTTAGGATGGTGTATGTATTCTAGATTTTCTTTTATATCACTTTTAATGTTACAATAATTCCTAATATTTTTCGTATTCAATAATAATATTACGAGCTAATGCATAAGAAATAAACAATAAAGAAAAACCTGGAGTGCAGACGGAGAAGAAAAGATGATAATGGTGGTTTTGCAGAAGTAAATGTTGATGGTGATACGGATATGTAAGATGCTGTAGTTGACTGTTCTATTGCACAGGCTGCTACTATTATTATAACTTTATAAGGCCGACAATATCACGATGTAACATTAATTCGCATAGCTTTTGCACACACTCCAGTGCTTTGCAGGTTAAGTTAATGACGAAAAGTTTAGTGCTATCATTCCCGGTGTGCACACGATCGTGTATAACTAGATTTCATTTTTTTAGACCGGGCACGGCTGTTCACAAACACAAATAATGAAAATTTTCCAATAGTTTATGGATTGTCATCGAATCTTGTACACATTTCATTTGCAAGACATACGAAGCATACGCATTAATTTCAGTCTACACTTTAAACGGATCTTCAATATATCTTTCAATCACGCAAGTTGAGAATAAACCGAATTTGCAAGGCAATTTAATTTAGTTCCCTTCTTTTTAGGTTTATTCCGTCTGTGGGCTATTCGCTATTCTCACAAAACGTTTTGATTAAAAGATGGCGCTGGTAATGTAATTGAGTACATTCTATACATATTTATAATTTTGATATCACTATTTAAAATGTAACGTCACGCAAAAATGCTCAGTTATATTGTTGTTAAACTTCTCTTTATGTGGGATCAAGTATATTAGAATTATGGATTTTTCTCCGATAATGTTTTTTTTTTTTCATTCATATATGTATCTTTATCTTGCAAAAATCGAACTTTATCAAAAATAGTAATTTTTATATGAAATGGAATCTTTATGTCAAAACAAGTAAGAACATATAGCAGGCAGGGCCGGGCATTAAATACCCTACATCAAGTTGTCTAACACAATTGTTATTTTTATTATAGAACACAAAAATTATATTTTGTTCATATACAAAGGCATGTTTTGCATGTGGAAAATAGGTATAGATGGCCCAAATTTTGTAGAGTTCAAGTTTATATGAAATTACTATAATATTAGGGGTCAATTTTCATCACCACTTGTTAAAATTTAAAATTTTTTGCTCTATAAAGGATCAATTTTCGTGAAAACCCTTATTAGGGTAAGACCCAAAAAATAGACGGAGATGGTCCAAATTTGGCACAGTTATTTTTTTATGTTAAATTATTGTTGTTACTATTATAATTTTCATTGTTAAGCATTGAAAATTATACCTTTTTGTCGTATGAACTTTAATTTTCGCTATATGAGAAAAGTTTAAAAAATTCCTCCATCGGGTCCAAAGTTTTCATGCCAATTGAGAATGCCGAAATACTACTACTTAGTCACTTTTGCCGACAAATTTTGAAAATAACATTTTTTTCCATTTAACGACTTTTCGAAATGAGGATTTATATGGCGAGTGGTTGAAAAAGTAGACCGACCCGAACGATTTTCAATAGCGTTCGTCTTTGGAGGAAAGCACGTCACTGTACCAAATTTCATCAAAATATCTCAAAAATTGCGACGTATAGCTTAAACACAATTTTCATGGGCAGACATCAGACGGACAGACGGATAGACAGACAAGCTTAGATCAATTCAGATAATGATTCTGAATCGACCGGTATAATAAAAAGTGGGTCCATTTTAAGCCTTTCTGCATGTTACATACGGCCGCACTAAGTTAATATAACCGGTGTAGAGCATAAACGGTGCTTTTTAGATGTTTTCACTTGCACAAAAGCAGGCTTATATGAAGGCTTATATATTCTTTTGTTCTTATTGGTTTGAATTTCAAATAACAATTCCTTTCCGTTTTCTGTTATTCGCACATATTATTTTGCCAAAATTAAACGTTTTGAGCGCTATTTTTTTACATCGAACTTTACGAAAAAAAAGGCTTTAAAAGTTTTCCTTTTATTTTCGCTATATAACCCGGCAATAAAATCGACACCGATAAAAGAGATATTTCAAGCTTTGTAACATCAGTTTCGAACGCCACTTTTCCTTTTCTTCCTTTCACTTTTCCATCTTTCTTCCAGGCAAACCAATATTGGAGGTCGGCGAAACCTACAGGGTTGCCTTTGTAACAAATGTTACGACCAAAAAGTCGAACACCTCTGTTCTTCAAAAGGTATAAAAAATTGATTTTTTACTCATTGCTCCTAAATTACAACAGATAAATCTACAAAAATTTGCAGGTATATTCTGCGGGCGCTGCTGTGGCACCTGTATGAAAATGGAAAATTTTATCCCACACATAGCGAATGTTGCAGTGTTTGAAAACTTAATTTTTTTCAATAACTTAATAACGCCACGAAGGAAACTTCAAAAGCCGCATAAAGTATACACACCACTGAGCAGAGTCAGGTTTGGGATGTGCCTAAGCATGTTCATCTGTTCGTCTGTCGATGTGCCTGTCTGTTACCATTATTTTCCAAACTGTGACTGCAATAGCAGAATAGAACTTTTTCGACAATTTTGGAAAACGTAGTCCTCCTTGCCCTGGATAAAAACCTGTGCTCTTGTAGAGCTCGTGTAGAATTTCTCACAGTTAATGCTTATATGTTCTTCCAAGATGACAATATGCATAATTGTCACCAATTACAGTACATAATAATTTAACGCAGCTTTATTCATAGTTTACTCAGTGCCAGTTTCCTTTCATTGTGGTCCCATAATCAAGATCCAGAGAAGGTGTTATTATATAATATAATATATGCAAATGTCTTCATGCATACACATACATGTTTTTGCATTGCATCATAATTTGGTTAATACACGCTATGTTAAGCCTGCATTTGATTGACGTGAAATCCTAATCCGAATTAGTCAAGTGTAGGTATTTATTTATTGGAAAACTTAAACTGCTTTCAGTATGGAACGCAACTAATATTAATTTTTCATTGATAGTAAAATAAGTAAAGTTGAGAGATAAATTTTCATTCATATATTTACCGTTGGCTACGGTCTAGCATTTAATTAATGAAAATCTGATGTAGAATTTTAAGGTTTGGTTATGAAAACATGCCGCCAACTATACTTTATTAATTGAAAAAGCCAGATGCATATCACCTTTGCCTCCAGAATGTTTTTTTTTGCATGTCAATACTCTGGAAGACATCATTTTATTGTTGATTTTTTAATAAATTTCGAAGGGAATTTGAATCAATTGTTATGAAATGAGAATAAATTTTATTTATGCGCATAAATGCATGAAGCATAAAATAAAAAATTATTAATATGCACATGAACCACCTAAGGCATTGTTTACATTATCATTAAATGATTAGAACACACGCAAAAATATTTATAAGATATTGGGTAAGAGATGCCACAAGATTTGAAGCAAGTTTTAGTATAGAAATTATTCGTAATTAGATTGTGATGCTTGAACTCATTAGTTAGCATTGAATCTTTAATAATAGTTAAAGATGTATTGCCTAATTGCGTAAGTGGAATAAAGAACTGCTCCGAACCGCCTGTTTGACCTTTTTGTTGAAATTAAGCTTTACGACGGTAACTTTCAAAGCCTAAAGTTACGAAGGAATCTGAATTTTGGTCTTTTCGTTTCGAGTTTATGTCAAAATCAACTTACAACACCTCGCCTAAAAGATTTCATCGCCTATTTCCATAAAATACCAACAGCTAGAATCGGTCGACATAAAAAGGTTTCCTATATATAAGAACGTTCATGTGATGACCGAACTATGAAAACTAGATCTATACAGGTTGAACTTGCTTCCTCTACAATACCTTAGGTAGGAACGACTATGTAGAAGCAGATTGAAAAAATTATCCCATCCCGGACAACTTTTTCATATTCATTGAATATACGAAAACAAAATTTTCCACTAAGTTTTGTCGAAACATATTGGAAATAGAAACACAGCTTTGTATGAGCCCATCAAAGACATTTTCAATAGCTTCAGCTCTTGTGCCACAACATGTCTGCGCAATACGAAAATATCTCACAAATTGCGACCTTTGTAACTTGGATGTACAACAATAACAGACGAACGAGAATACACGGACAAACGAACAAGCAGGTTTGATGTAGAAAATGCTTCTGACTCGATCGGTACCATGGAAGCCACGTCAAGCTCAAATCGTTCTGCTTGGTACAACTCTTGTATTGATGGCGCAAAATATGAAAAGGATCAATCTGTTAAGGAAAGGGTGAATAATAAGGTAATAACATACATATAAAATAATGTATGCATATATTCTTATTATTTTTTTTCACTTAAAAAAACTTTTATTGCGAAAAACTGATATAACATATATTAATCAAAGTGTCTTCAATCATTTTTTACAACTTTTTCCCGTCTTTTCGGCGGCATTAATGTTGGCTTGGCAGCGATGCAATCATCGACCCATTTTTCGCACTTCTTGGGCAATTCGAAGCCGCGTGCCAGCATCAATCTGAACAGTACGCCGGGTGAGAATCGAAAAATTTGAATTTTTCATTTTTTTGCGAAAATCTTAAGGGGGTCGTTAAGAATCGAAAAATTTGAATATTTCAATTTTTTTGCGAAAATCGTAAGGGGGGTCGTCAAATAAGAAAAGAGATCCATCAAAGACCTGAATCAGCTGCGGTGCTATCGCATTATTTTGCACTAATAAAAATTTAAATATATTGTCACGTAAATCCCAAATCTTGTTCCATTCTAACTAATTGGTTTTCCCAGAAAATAAATTTCCGAGAGAACCAAGTGCAAATTCATGGCGCTTCATCCAGCTGCTGGCCGATGAAAAAAATTAGCGGAAAACACATCAGTTATGATAACTTACTCATATGAACAGAATGAGTGAGTCGCAAAAGAACATTTGAGTCGAAGAAGAAGTTAAAATAAAGAATGCTGTCAAACTAAGTAAACTATAGATATCTTTGAAAAAATTGATTGTAAATAAAACCACGATCTTGTGATACGAATCTTATCAAGAAAAGAATTTCGTAACAATATATTAGTGTGAGAAAAAAATTGGACGCCTAAGCTTTAAAAGATTTGAATTGGTCACATAATAGCTCAGAACAATTGAAACGTCTCCAAAACTAAGCGACAATTTTCGTTCTTCCTCGACGACGCAGATGTTTGCGTACATTCCTCAGTATAAGCTTCAGTATAAAGCTACTTGGTTGAACCTAATTGCACAGAACTTTGAAATATGTTCGGTATACTCGTAATTGCTTGGTATGAACCTAACGAAATTATTAGCATTCTATTCCGATTTTTTGACCAGGAGCATTTCATCATCAAATGGCGAATAAATAGATCGGCGTGTGGACACACCGCAGAACGGAGTATCAAGCACTCTTCATTAAGAATATCGCGTTCTTTATAATCACGTCTTTGTTGTGTATTTCTGAGTGTTGCAAACGAACGCAGAATTTTAACGCACCGCCGTCCTCATGTAGAGGGTTTTAAAAACATTCAGTTCCAGAATCTAAATATTAAAAACTCATAATTGAATAGAGAAAGGAAAGATATTTCAAATTAAACCAGAGTAAGCAGACACACTAAGCGTTCCAACTACGGATAGCAGGCGCACATCTGTGAAGCGTGCAAACTTTTATCCGGAATTTATAGTCTCCTTGTTGTGGATGATTTCTGCTTAGGTTGAAATATAATCAAGAGATGTCAACTTTCTCCCTTCGATTGTGAAAGTTTTGTAAGCAGGCAAATGCTGTTATATATATGTGTACATAACACTTGATATATATATGTATGTTATACAATTGAAAAACTAATACAACGTTTTCTAAATATTATGTCAACTTGACGCTTCAAACTTCATAAAAGAGTTATTGAAAAAATTTTTAATATATACCTCAATGACCTGATTTATATATGTCATCGATTTTGCAACACATACGTGCACTTAGATATATTATACGAGTTTTTTTATTTCCTAACTTTTTAGGATATTACCACAAACATGTGTTAATGTGTTTTTAATAACTTCCTTTGTATGGGGATTTTTATTTTCTCTATCACTTTCGCTCTTTCTAGTGTTCGCTCTTGCTCGATTTTTTGTCCTTTTTTAACTAAACGGGTGGCTGCACGTGGAGTTGGTTAGGCACGAAAAAATGTGAAACATAAAAAGCGATTATTTACCGTTTTTTTTTTTCTCAATCATCCGATTTGTGTGGCATACTAAACAAAGTGCGCGTGTGAGTACTATTAAGAAAAAAATTTATTTAATTTATTTTTAATTGCTTTAATTTAAATTATGACTTTATTGCGGTTTGAAAATAGACGATGGCTTATATAAAAAATATATATACATATAGAAAATATATATAAATAAAAATATATATAAATATACACATATATATACATATATATGTATGTTTTTCTCATCTAAAAATTATATAATTTTTATACATTTTTCCTTTTTTTATATTTAATTATTTATTTTAATTATCTTAGTAGAAAGATTGACTTGATAGTCATAACGAACGAGAACGAACAGAAAGAGCCGGGTGACTCCTCTCAACTAGCGGTCCTTCAAAATTGCTAATATCTAAACTTTTCTTCGGGAAGGGTTGACTTTTGCTTGGCATTCCCTTTGATTTTAACAATTCGCACTTTTCCGCCATAAGGTGTGGATCTTACAAACATCATATCTATATTTTAAGAAGGATGTGATGATAAATTTGAAGTTACCTCTAACAAAAACATTTACTAAGTCCCCTAACAAACCTCTATGAACTGACTAAAAGAGCTCGGTTAGGTATTCAGAATTAAGATATGTTTTCGTTTGGAAGTCCAAATTAACTAACGTAAGATACTTTTATAGACACATCATATATGTGAAAGTATCTCTTGAAAGAGCTAAAGAAATTTAAACTTTTTAAAAAGTTTACAAAACTATTTTTCAAGAGCATGAACATAAATTCGAATTTAACGAGCGAAGACACCTACCAGCCTCCTTAACGGAGCTGTTTACACGTCCTAACAGAGCTCTTTTAAGTATGATAAAAGCATAGTTGGTTTTGGAAGCTGATGTATTCTGAATTACTATATAATAAAAATTTGGTAAAAAGTAGTTCCGAAAAGTAAAATTTGAATACGTTTGGTGTGTTTGAAATGTATTTTCATAAAGATTTGCGCGATATAGGCAGATGTCGGCGGAACTTTTTAGTTTGGCCGTACAAGTTTGCCGAATTTTCCCATTTTGCCATAGTCGGTTTGTGCTAATACATCAACGTTAAAAAATTTGGTGAAAATAATTCTGGAAGGATGAATTTGAATTTGGTTTTTAGCTTGTTTGAAAGGCGTTTTCGTCTAAATTCACAAGGCGTCCATAAAAATATTTCACCTTTTCTAATTTACGCGGAATAGGCTTCCAAATCTAACTACATCTTAATCTTAACTACTTAACAGTGTTCTGTTACGGCGTTTACAGAGATCTGTTATGGCAGATGGTAGATGTGTTCACAACCTTCCGAAAATGGCGCTCACGCGACAGGCTCGTTATCTGGCAAAAAAATTTCATTATACATTTTTGAAACGAACCTACAAAATACACACCGATTATGACGATAGATTTGAGAAAAATTCATTTAGTTTGGAGGAAAAATTATGCACCATTTTATAAACCCATGATGTCGAAAGTGAAAATGTTTGAGGAAAAGATTTTATACCAAATAGTCTTAAGCTTTGCTGACCAGAACTTGTCTACTGCCCTCGACAATCAGAGAAACTTCTCCTTTCACCATTTCAAGAATTTCCTTCTAAACAAGGCATCCAAAAACGTCCGTCAAACACTACGTTGTGCAGGCTGTGCCTAACCACCTTACCTTATTACTTTCTTAACTCGATGAATGTACTCTTTTTCTGCAATGTTAAGAAAATATTACAAAGTGTATGTTCGTATTTCTACCCTCTCACAAGGCATTTGTTTGCCGAGACATGAAGTCAAACATAATTTAAAACTAATATAGTCGTTGCAACAAATTTTAGAGTATCAATAGACAACCGGAGTGTTCAGCATTTCAACGGATGAACGGATAGAATATAATGTTGCGTTATATTTTATGGTTGCACAAGGTCCGTTCTAAAATAGACAGAGCTTCTCAAAATAAGATCGAGCACTTATTGTTTTTTATGAAAGTCAATATATTTTATTCAAAGTGTTCTCGTTCAGTTTCTGAGGAACGTCGAACGAGTGTTTTTGGTTATCTGTGGACAGTTCCTCGAAAATTTCCTTTCACAGACAAATTTATTTTCCCAAAGAAACGGAAATGTAATGACTCATGGCAAGTAATTGACAGTCAAAACGTAACTGTCAATAGAAAATCTTTAATATGCCTAAGCACTTAGTTCTTTGTTCGATATCTCTTTCTGCATCGGTGCAGCGATTACGCTGTCACGTACGACAGAATAACGTCAGAAGGTCAGTTGGGATGTGTGCAGGTACATTTCCAACTCAAGCAATGCAAACAATTTGTTAGAGTTGCAGACTTTTGCTAAATATTGTGGCTTTTAAACAATTGTGTCTCTCTTAACTTTTCCTCGCTAGAAATTCAACAATGCCAATTATGTGATCGCCATGTACCTATACATTTTTCTCGGAACCTTCTTATCTTTTGTGATGAACTGCTTTTTCATCAGCAATCAAAGTACCAAGCCACGTCGTCAAAGAGAACAGGCAACTCAAAGGATATCGGGGCGATCCGCAATTCACTAACAATTGTCATCGAACTTCTCGCAAGCAGCCCCACGTTGAACGTGTTTTACTATTTCTCCATATCAGCATTCAAAGCAACATCGTCTACTGGCAGCGCCTGTATGTGCTCTGTATGGTACCGGCTCCATGTAGAAGGCCGATATTGCAGCAAAGAGATAACTAAGTTAACGATTGAGGAAGTAATTCTTTTCTTTGATATAGGTTAGGAATAGGTTGCTCTGAATGAAGTTGTGCTGAAGTTGGTGATAGTCTTTGAATGATAAGCGACGAGCACGAATGTATTCGGAAAAATGACGAAAGGAAGGCTCTTCTTTTTCCAACTTTTTTATTTACTAAATTCTCTAATTTGAAGCAATGCTGCGGTCACTCAAAACAATTGTTAAATTGACATTGATACAAACTTATACAAACATTATTTTGAAATTATTTTATATAAGTATGAATCAATGTGAATCCTCCGACCTTGGTAATATTTATAATACAATAGCGAATCATGAAACTTTAAAATCTATTAAATGAAGTAAAACATTGATTTCAAATTGATTCCAATAATGAATTTTTTTGTGAATAAATAAATTTGAAGTACTAAATTTATATTTGCGATATATCATATTTAATACTAAGCAGATTGTGTTCTAGTGCTTCTGGTTTCTATACTCATATTTGTAATTCCACTATATATTAAGCCAAGCAAAAAGGACGTGACGTTTGTTGATTCAATAGATGATTTAGAGTCACGTAACCGCGCGCAACGTGAACCCAATTAATCCATACTGGACTACGTGTGGAAGATCGTAGTCCATGGATAATTAAAACAAGAAAGTTATATTCGGCTATGGCCGAACCTTCTACATCATTTACATTGTTTTTCTATTTTTGTAAACATACTGTACAATCTGTCTTATTATTGCTACGAAAATCCAAGCTTCAGCAAAACTAGTCGAGTTTCTAAGAAACCAAATTCTAAAAAAAGGGTAAAACAGGGTCACATTAATGAAACTTTACCTGATGCATACAGCTGTCGGTGGACGAAAACATTAACAAAAGTTAGCAGGTCATTTAGCGAAAAAAGGGATTAACACAAATGACGTAAGGTATTTGTAATCTGCTTCTAAAAGCGTACATAAGCAAAATATTTGCGGAAGATAAAGTCGGTCGAGTCAAGAGAGTTAAAGTGCATCATTCGGACGGACAAACGAGAATTAAATCGTAAATAATTTGTAACAAGATATCCTAAGAATTATAAACAAAGCCTACGTTAACCTAAAAATCAATATTACGTTACATTTCTTTTCTTGCAATTTATGAGTAATGAACAAAAAGTATTTTGTTACCGTTAAACTGGGAAGACCTCTGTTTATGCTGTAATGCGTATCAGACGTGCAAGAACAATTAGAATTTGGTATTGACCCAGGTTACATATACATCGCAAGCGATCTAAAGCCTCTATTTCGATATATGTCCTGTGTCCTTCAAAAAACTAACGAACGCCGAAATATTTTGTCTTATGAAGTCGCTGCGAAACAAAACAATGACTAAAAAGCAGTTTTGAACCACTTGGACGGAAAACATAGGGCAACAAAGCACAAATGTTTGTAAAACCAGCACCAACACTTTGTGGTTGAGGGGATTAGGAGGTACACGATTGATTCCGCTGTCTGCTGTTAGCGAGTGAGGTAAAGCGTCAAGAATTTATCAACAGGGAAAGTTTCGTCTTTCCACATCCAGCGAGCTTGGCTGCAAGTTTTGACGCATCCATCCTATAGCCAAATCTGGTAGAGCCCGACTGCTGGTTGCTTGCTCTTTGAGAACTCTCGCAATAGTGTGAAGTTGACTTCAAAGGAGACACGTAAAAATCGCCTGTTTCACCTGCTTGTGGAGAGAAAACAGAAGTTTTACAATGATGGCCTCCACCAAAATGATGAACATTTGGCTTAATAAAGATTTTTTAAAAAAATATTTGTTGAATTTTGGTGCGAGAGTTCCGCGAAGTTTTCTCTTCATATGTTATTTAATTGGGATTAGTGTGGGTTTTATTTGCAGTTTGCATATTTTTATGAGTGTCGCAAAGAGAATAAAATGTAATATAAATTATGTTAAAATTTGGCCGCGGCATTTTATTAGGTTTCCTTCTCATTTACTTTAATCTTGTCCTTTGTCCTTTCGACTACAGATTTTATAAACTTGTTAATGTGCAAATGATTAAAATTGACTTTGAACAACAAATTCAACTTAGCTTGCAGCAGATGTTGCAACTAAGAGCAAAGCGACATTTGCGTTTTAAAAATTAAAAGAAGTAATTCATCACCTTACCTGGAATTGTAATGAAAATAACAAAAAGTATAAGGATTTGTTGTAGGCCGTATAAGAAGAACATTCTATGCAGCATCACAGCCAGTGAACGAAAGCGGAAAGAAACTGAAAATAAGAAATTATTGTTAGTTGATTGTTGTCTTTTTTGATTTCAGTTGTTCACTCATATAAGTAAGGGTGTGTTGACTAAGAGAATTTTCCCCTTAACTAAAGGCCGTCGTAATCAATTAAACACAATGGCGTGGTGTTGGTTATATTATTTTCTTTCTCGAGCTTTAGTCGTCACCTAAAATTACATAATTTACCACCAACAGCTGCCCAGCAGTAAAAAATATTAACATATTATAAAATATATTAATATTCTTTCTCTCGTTGGTAAGTTTATAGAATAAATTCATAAAGAGTTCATCAACAGAAATGTGAGCAATTACACACCACCATCGAAGAGTAGAGGTATGGATAGTGTTGAATCAGATTCAGAAATTCACATCAGAGTCTTTGCTAAGCTTGTCCACGTATCCATCTGGTGGCGCTACCTTTGCTGCTAAAAAACACACGACCTCAACATTGAAGTAATAAATTAAAGATTGAAACTTGCAGCATAAGTGTTGAGCCTAAATTTGGAACAGGACGTGATCGGCCTGTCTGTAAACATAAAACCTGAAGATAGTAATTTTTAAAACGTTCCATTAAGATAATCGTTTTTTGTATTGTTGCAATGATCGATCAAAAATATGTTTTCACACTAACCTTAATATATATATTAGCTAGAGGGACAGGGTATTTAAAGTCCGCCGCAAACGATTTGTTTTTTTTTTTAATTCTTTCTTTCCATTTCAACCTCAATGTTTACCTCTGCACAATAAATAAAAAACAAAAATAATAATAAATTCAGCAACGAAGAGTCGAAGAAAAAATCTCTTCTGTTTCCATGGATGACTTCAATTATTTAAAATTTTCTACTTTTGATTTTTTCTTCAGCCAAAAGTTAGGTTTATGCTCTGGGATTTATTTTCAAGCATCTGGATTTCTTTATTTCCTTCTTCTTAACAAATTCAACTTTTTGTCTTCAAGTGTTGTTCTTTGATTTAGTAGACTTTTGAAGTGTTTACGTCTTTTTTCGATTTTTATCACGACTTATTATGCATAAGCAAAATTTTTTAACTTTAATAATATACTAAAAAAAACCCCGTAGGCGATATTTTATGTTCAGAAATCTTTCCATTAGAACGTATAGAAAAACTTACCAGATGATAATGGCGCAGACAAATACCAAAAATCTTTTTTGTTCATTGATAAAATTTCAAATTAATTTCATCTAGAGTTTTCCTCTCAAATTCACGTAACACGCTTTGATTTGTATGCAATTTTTTATAAATATGTGCAACTTTCATATATATAAATATATTAGCTATAGCTCGAGGAAACCACTCACACACTTTAAAAGTCGGAATTCAAATATGTTTTCAAGCAGGTTATGGTTATTTACAACAATACGACTAGTAATTCTCGGGACCGACATACCAATGTCGTCTGTAACGAAATAATTTATACTATTTTTCGAAAACGTCAATCCTCAACCGATAGCTGTCAACATATCGTGTTCTTGTGGGGATTTGTGTAAGAGTTACAGTAATTTTAGAGGCTTTCGTGAAATTTTTGTGTTCATTAAATCTTACTTCTTGATAGAAAAATATACTTTTCGAACACAGCATTGTTTTGGATTGGCAATTCTTCTTCTTCGAAAAAAACAATTTATTAATGGTCGGCCGACTTTAAAGGAGATTGTAAGAAGTGGTTAGATAAAAAAACTTATGAAAATTGTCCCTTACAACGGAGTGGCAGAGATAGCTGGCTTTCTCAAAGTATAAGAAAGAGAGAAAGAAAGAGGTTGTGTATTATTTTGCACGAAAGTGTGATCATGAGACCAAGTGACTCAGTTCGAATTACTTCCTTATCCACATATCTTTCCGATCTGGCCCCCAACAAGTGCTGTTTTTTTCCAAACCTCAAAAAGGTGCTCCAAGGGAGACCGTTTCGATCTAATGATAAAGTTATTGGGGAAACTGAAGCGTGTTTTGAGAGTATTGACGTATATTTCTATAAGCAAAAACGCTTCCAAATGTTAAAGGAGCGTTGCACTGGCCGCACGAGTCCTTGAGAAGACCAAGTCGATTAAGTTTGTATGGCTTCTAATATAAAAATCGTTAATATTTTTGCTTTATTAAAAAGAATTCATAAAGACATTTCTGGTTTTAATTTAAAAGCGGTAAAATACCGTTGAAGTAGGGTAAGTAAATAAAACGCAGTACCGGTTAAGGGGTTTTTTCCAAATTTTAATAAATCAGTTTTTTAGAATCACAACGTGCTTGGAGTTATACGTATATATATACGTATATACGTATATATATGTATATATATATATGTATATATGTATATATATATATATGTATATATATATTTATATATATACATATAGGTATATGTATATATATATTTATATATATACATATAGGTATATATATAGGTATAAATATATATGTACATGTATAGAGAATAGGTGAGAAAAGCAAATGTATAACATTTTCCGCTTTTACTTATTATGCTCCTGTTTACTTTTATTTGTTTAGTGCAAAGTAAATAGTGTTGCAGTAAAAACTGGCATTAAATGTCATCCGGTTTGAAAGAGTACGTAGCTTTCTATACACTATCGAGTTAAACGCTTGTTTCAATAAAAGGTTTAGAAAATGTTTAGGAAATTACAAAAATGCAGGTTATATTCTTCAACCTAGAAATCAGACCTTGGAAACGACCTTTATTTAGAAATTATTTAAGAGTGCGTTCAAGGATACATCTGTTTTAACTAAACATTGAACATTTCCTTTCTATTGTAGTGTTTTGCAATCGCACGGACTTTTTTATTTTCCTTTGTGTTCATTTTCTTTCTTTCTTCATAATCAGACTTTTTCTTTATTATTTTTTTTTTATTGTGGTTTATGTGTAACAGTAGCAGTAGAAGTAGCGGCTTCGCTTAATACAACATTTAACCTTTTTGCGTCATAAAATACTAAGATCTATAATATCTTGTTTTCATGCAAAGGCTTAATTTTCCTAGGAAAATTTGTATACAAAGGGATTCAGAAAATCGGCCCATTTGATCAAAATATTTCATATCAATTTTGTTGGGAACACAGCGTTATCATGAAGGCGGGCACAAAAATGGTTCTAACCAGTCCATTTTGAATACGTCCTTTGACCATAACAAGTCAACGCAACAAGGAATAATCTCAAAACGAGACGAGATAGACTTTCTAAGGCGAACTGAAAGTAAAACGTATCGTTTTTATCTCTTCCGTGAGCATTAATATTTTTGTTTTGGAGGAATAGATTTTTGTTTTAGAGGAATAGAATTTTTGTTTTGGAGGAATAGAATTCCTCCAAAAATAAAATAAAATTAATAGTAGGCGGGCATCTGGCCTTGTAACAACTTTCATGGCTTTTATAACAACCACGGATTTGTTCCTAAAGACTCATATAAATTTTGGTAGGATAAGTGAAGGACAGTATTTACCGCTTTTTATCGATCGTGTCTTATTGTTTCAAAGTTTTTTCTAAAAGAATAAACAGGGTTTCAAATTTTTTCTTAATAGATAGAATAAATAGTTTCTAGATTAGCCAATTGCTATAAAAAAAAGAGGAGGTAATATTTTCAGTTTTGCGTTTCTTCAAAAACTTGAAGATTTCCTAGTCAGTTTAGACGTCATGTGTGAAAATCAATATATTGGCCCAAGAACTCACCTTACGCAACTACTATAATACACATATGATATGATATAAAGCTTTCACCTAAATTTCAAAAATAATATCCCAGAAAATATATAAACTTATATATCATATATTAATGACATTAGTACTGTTGTGCCCATCACCGAAGCATTGAGCTGTAATTGTTTTGTCAAAACGTTTGCAGTGCCCAAAAGAATGCTTTAGTGGCCCTTTATGTATATATATTCTCTCCTCCGTCTGTTCTTCTGTATAATGGCAATCATTGCCCATGTATAACCTTCAAAATTCGGCAAAAACACTGAAAGTTCTTGCATGCAGATGGATATTGAAAACGAGCCAAATAGATCGGGAGACACGCCCTTAATGCAGCGTAAGCTGGGAACACTTTGTTTTCAAAAGTAAAAATAATTTTGTGCTCCTTAGGTGTCAACTACAATAGATACAACGGTAAAAATCGCGTGTAATTTCTATAACTAATCCTCCATTACCAGTACAAAAATGGAAAAAATCGGCCATGCCCACCTAATATCACAAAAATTTTATTTCTTTCCTTCATTTTAAGATAAAAGTGACAGGTATGGAGGATTCGGCTGTATCGGAATATCATTTTTTTATATGTTAGAAGTATAAGACCGTCGCTGAATGTTAAAGTGCAAAAGTGTAATTACAAGCATTTGTACATCTTGTACGTTTTATTATTACGGTGCACATTAATACACAATACACAATATAACTCATATCTCCAAAAACTATAATAGAAACATGCAACGTGATACTTCCTTTCCGCTCCACTTCTTTCCTTCAAGTCTTATGAGACAGCCATCAAGCAAAACAGGAAAACTGTATGTAGACGTATTTAGCTTTGCGCAAATAGACATAAGTCGTTTGCAAATAATTCCTAATTTGATAGCCAAAGAAATTGAGAAATTGCATATGGCTTCAATGTTTACCAATTCATTTTAATATTAACTTGACAAGTTTCCAATAAATGATGATTATTACATTGTGCATCCAACCAATTGGTTTCTTTAAATTTCTGCAAGCTACCGTTAGAAGAATGGTCTTGAATCCTATTAAAACTTTTACCGAAAAGTCTCGATTGATGAAACAAACTTCCGGTTATGAATGTGCGTCCCGTTGACGGGCTTTATGGGTAGTTATGAAAGGGTAAATGCTAAGCAAAATGCCATGACAATCGAAATTTGCGGTCTTCAAAGGGCCTTCGAAACCTTGTGTGGTTTCCTCAAATGTCATATTATAATTTTCATTAAAATTAATGGGAATAGAATTAAATACTTCTCACTATCTATCGTCAATTTATCGCATTTTGACCGAACGATCGTTCAAAAAGCATGCTCACGCTTTTTTCCACTAGACTTTTAATCAAAAATCCCATTATATCAATCACGGATTGAGCGATGCACATTTTATTTATGCATGTCGCCCTATAGGAGAAAGCTAAGATGGATTCTCTTAGCTTTGATAATGGCCCAGCGGTGTTATAAGGGAAAATTAAATACCAAAAAGAAAGCTTCAAATCAAAATTAACAGACTTACTCCTTCCCTCACTCTCCGCTTTTTTGATTACCGGACTTCCATTTTCACGTCACGTTCTACGCTTCTTGATACTCATTTTTCACTCAAGGAATCGTGAAGATTCAAAAAACGCAAAAAAGGTGCTGCAAACACAAGAGATTAAAGGAGAAAGTAAAAGTTTCGGAATTTTAGATGCTCTTAATTGCGTTCTTACCCAGCCAATTTTTGAACTTATCGTGCAGACGATTAAAGGCAAACTTTTCAGACCGATTGCTTTTTCATGAGTAAAAAAAACTTAATAGGGACGCAGATAGACCTCAACCTTTTCCCACAAGTTTACTGACTTTTACGTTATGGAGCGTCCGCTGACCGTTTTTATACATGGACATTGACATTTCGCTTCCATCCTGTGGCCAATACAAAAAGCGTAATGGTTATGTTCGTCCCTTAATTTTCTTATGCGTTACCCATGTAATTATTTAAAGAAAATAAAAATATTTCATACGCTGTCAGAAGAATTTTTTTGCTTTCTGTAAATAAATCAGCATAATTGTACTATAAGTTTCGGCCAATCCTCGGATCAATTTTAACTGTAGCGCAAAAGTTGGCTTGACGCCTCTAAAATTTTATAAATATCACGTAAAATTTCTATTTTTCGCATTTTTATAAAAAAAATTTGTTTGTTTAAAATTGCACGTATATTTAAGAGAAACTCGATCCAAATGCGTTGAGCCCAATTTATCTTTCAGTTACTTTCTGTGTAAAGCATTCTGAAGCAGACAATTCTGAGAATAACCAATGCGAAAAAAAAGAGAGGGAATGAGTAAAATTGATTAAAATCTCTTCTCTAGCATCAAACTTTTCATCGGTATAAACAGATACAATTTGGTCAAAATGGTTAAATATTTCCCTAAGGCCTCCTAAGGTGTTTATCTTTTGTCGAGAACTTGGGATAATAATTTTTTTCCGTCGAATCTAAAACCCTCTCTCGAAATGTATTCACTGAAAGAGATTTTTCCTTACTTATTGTGTATCTGATGTAGGCTACATACCTTACGGTAAACAAAAGTACATTTCATCAGGAAATGAATATTTAATGAAAACTATTCCATAGAAGGTGAAAGAACGTCTGCTACGTCTGCTATCACAGTCGAGCCACTAGTTCACAATGCGCCGAATTATGAAGACAACTCACAAGAACGATCACGTAAAACTGTCGTGGAAATTATAGAAGTGAGAGAGCTGACATGTCCATATCAGCAACCAATTTCAGCCAATGTTAATCAAGCAGGAGACATAGATAAGCCGCAAGCAAATATGGCAAATACTAGCGATATACATCTGGAAGAAAATGGTGATAATCGGAGTGATGCAGGGAAAGTTCAACAAAAGCATGTCACGAGTTTGGTTATGTCACCTAAAAGATGTGAGGAAATAAATTTTCCAAGTCAATCGCCTGTTGAACCTGCTTCTGATTTCTCTGTAAATGATTCGCATAATCTAAAAGAAGGTGAGACTTGCCAGGAGGAGAGCAAACAGACTGAAGATACTGGGGCCATTTCCAGGCGGAGTAATTCTGATGTAATCGAATGTACTATGAGAGATTCCGATGGTCGTGAGCAATATTCAGTACTCACATAATTCCGTTTTTAGATTTTTATTACTCACATAATACCGTTTTTATGGAAAATAAAATTTTATATAATAATTCGAATACTTTAAAACAACATTTCAAAGATACATTGGAGGAAGAGTTAAAGAGAAAATTACAGAAGGAAATCTACAATACCATCATCAAAACTACTCTTCTATTAACCCTCAATTAATTCCACCTTTATATCCAACTAATGTCGAGAAAATCAAGACCCAAACATTTTCGCGAAGTCGCCTTGGGCACACAATTGCAACTCACCAATGGATCTTGAAGAAGTCTTCCTCCCCAATCTGCTGTTGTGGACAAATTCTTACTATAAAGCACATTCTCTGCGACTGCCTTAACTTTTCCTTGGCTAGAAGTATTGCATTTAAAACGATTAACCCTTTGGACTTTCTAAAATCAGCTTCAGAACAGAATATTAATTCAATATATTACTATATTAAGACGACTAGGCTCAATATCTAATGTAATTTTATAAATTAGAGCCGATAGCCTGTGTTGCTAGTGCTCAATGTCTTTTGTTCAGTCCAAGAATTTATTTCATTAGTCTAAAGTTATAACAATAATAATAATAATAATAATAACATTTCAGGCACACTGTGCGTTTGTTTATAAAGCATCGAAACATTCTCTGCTGACTAGCTGAACTTTCAAGAAGAAGCAGAATTTTGAGAAAGCACGCTTTTAGTGCTATGTAATTATTATTGGAATACATCAGGAAGGAGTCCATCAACGAAGATCAATTAAAAAACAGTCAAACATTATCTCAGGAAATACATCGTTAAGCTTAGCAAGTACTTCGGAATTATTTACTAAACTATTTTAATCGCATCTTCGGCTGTTGTGATATTATTGTCCACCATAAAATGCAACGTGTTTCACTCCAGTAACTGACATACACTTAAGCCACAAATCACAAAAGATTGTCCCATTATTATGTACAATATATTGAGGTTACGGTATTCATGATTCATGTTAAGCTTACTTCTTTGTTTGTACTGTAGATCCCAGTAAATTTTCATACAACCAGCTTTCCTTTCAGGGTATAATTATTTTCAGATATCTTTTACTTTTTTAAACCATTTCCCAAAAACTTTCCTTTTACTAATTATGTTTTCGCGTATAGTTTCCGTCCATTTAAGTTACGTTTTTTTGAAAATGTCTACCCAAAATAAAGGTAGATTTTATTTAAATTATAATTAGATTTTTTTGCACGTGACTTGATTTCTTCTTTTTTAAAGCAATTATTTTTAACATACTGACACAGAGCACGGAATGAAAACCACCAAGCACACAGGATTAAATCGCTTTAGGTATAATACATCTATGTATATATGAAGGTAAAGGAACTCAGCAGAAGTTTAATATCACTGAGAGAAATACTTTATCAAGCCAAATATTTTTTTTGCAAAATTTATACTTTCTTTCTATGTCAAGAAGTGCGGTAAACAAACACAAATAATCTTCTGAGCAGCGAGAGGTGTGCGTTCTATTTATTTATTTTTTTTAATTGCTACTTAATTAATTAATTGCCATTTAAATAAACTACATATTTTGTGGTGTAAATATTTTACAGTCGAAGCAATTCCAACACATCACACATACACACAAGAATTACACATTTTTTTTATATTATGCCGCGTTTTTGTTTTTCAACCCGATATACACGCATAAACTGTTGTAAAGTAAGACAGAAACCATTCCTTAATCGAGTTCTAACAAAAAAAAATTATTATAACGGATACTTGGAATTATATGTAAAATTATTTATTGGTAATATTATGTTAATAGTTTTAATAGTGTTTGCGTATATTACGTATATTACTTCGCACAAGCTCTCGCGAAAAGAAATTTGCACATCCTTATCCTTTGATTCCGTTGAATCTTTTGAAGAGACTAAGAGACTAACTGACTAAAAATCAAGAGGGCATTCACGTAGCTGAAAATCAGTTTCGCCTTTGTATTCAGCCAAACAGCTGAATATAAAAGCGAAAACCAAACTGTTAATGCTTGATTAACCCCCAAATGTTTAAATTTATATTCGTGTAAGCCAATTGATAAAAGGTAATGATTCTCTCTCTTCTTTTTTATGTCTTGTTATGAATAAACTTTACAATAGCAATGCCAGCAATGCCCTAATGCTTCTCTTTAATACTAACGTCTTAAGAGGAAATATTTGCAATTAAAACAGATTCACCTTAAATGAATGGTGAAATGCTTAGATAAAATTCTCTTTTTTAATAATTAAGAGGACTAGTCATAAACAGTCGTTTAAGTTTTTAAGAGTCATGTGAATGGTAAGGGTGTAATCGAATGCCGGTAAACATCAGCTGTTTAATGTAAACAATATAAGGATATGCTCAACAATGTCAATAACTCAGCAACAATTAGAGGTTCTGCCTAAAAAAATCAGCAGTAAACAAATGTTTTAGAGTTAATATATCTAATAACAAATTCTTCTGAGAATTGGGGATCAGGTCCTTTGTTTCTTTTTTTGCTCGAATCGGAAAAATTACAGTCATTTAACTTTTCACGATGAAAAGTCTGCAGCCGCTAATGTGGAACTCACAGCCGCTTTTGTGGAACTCACAGCCGCTTTTGTGGAACTCACAGCCACTTTTGCAGAACTCAGCCGCTTTTGTTCAATGGCGGCTAGCTTGCATAGTGCTGGCAACACCGTAGAATGGATAAATGCCGTTTTTCAAAAATATTACGGAATACTTATATTTATACTTATATACGCACAGAGTTTCCGAATTTATTATATGTACATTTAATTATTCTAATATTACAGGGAAATGTCAACAACGCACCGAATAAGGTTTGATTACAGATATTTGCCTAAGCTGACCAGCTGTAGTTGTCTGCTTTTTGTGAGAAAAGTGTTTGTGTGTGTTGCCTCGCTTCATTTGTACACCACGCTTCTTCTACGCACAGAGTTGTTTTCTCTTAACGAAATTCCGATTGTGTTATACTTGAATAAAACAAATTGCTCTTACTACGATTTTTGTCTAAGCTAAATGATGTAATGATTTGTTTTTCTAAAAAAGAGGAAGCAGAATATCAAAAAAAAAAATTGATAATAAAAAATAAAATAAAATATTCGAAACAAATAAAAGAAAAATTAAATAAAATAAAATGCAATAGAACATAATGAAATTTAAGCATAGTACGTAGGACATTTTTAAAGCTTTCCAATACACTCCTCTATAAATCAGAGTACAGGCATCTGCAAAGAAAATTTATTTATCTTGTGGTGATAAATATTGACTGACTTTGAACATTTTTTAAATATTATTACGTTTTTATGTCTTGCCTTTTCTCTCATCACCTTATCAATTGCGTGCATCCTTGTGTCCTTCTCTTAAAAAATCGAAGCATTCCAGCACGTTCATTACTTGAACTGACAGTTGATTTGTACATATTTTCCACATAGCTAGGTGAAAGGAGGAAGAGAAATTATAAGCAAGCCACTACATACCACCGAGCTTATTGTTACTATCAAGTGATTGAATTGTAAATTCCATTATACGACGCTTGCTTTTTCAGTTTCTTCTTTATTTATTTATTTTTTTCTTGCTCCTTTCGTTGTTATTATTTCTGTTATCAACGTGCCTGGTCGGCATTTTTACATTTAATAAATAAGATTTTTAAGTAGATATCCTCGTGGTGTAAACTGGTGGTAAAACGTGAGGTTATTTAAACTGACTTAATATTATTTTCCTTAAAATATTTATAAAATATTTTCCTTCTTTTCTTTTGCATATTTTCCTTTTTAATATCTGTGTAGTCATTTTTCATTGTCGTTTTTATTAGCTTAACATAATTTAGAGCTGGACTAACTTTAATAAAGTTTTTTCTTTTCATATTTTGAATTATCATTGATGACATTATTGGCAAATCCTGCTTGTTTCGTAGCAGTTTTATTTTCTGTCCCCTCTTTGAGTTCTTGTAACATGTTTAATGACTTTACGGACGCCTTTTAGTCTAAACTAAAAAAAAGAAGAAAAAACAAACATGCTTCGATAAGAAATAGAGTAAAATAATTGTCACATTTAAAATTGGATAATTTAGAACATATTTAAAAGTTCTCTTCACCTATCTCAGAGGAGACATACTAAATTTGTCAAATGTTTGTAACGCTTACAAATATTCAATGACAATTGTATAAGTTTTGGATCTTGGGTATATTGATACCCAAAAGCTGTATTTTAAATGAATTTCTTCTTTTACTAAACTAAACAAGTGCGACTCATATTCACCACATCATATTTTCTTGGAAAAATTGTTCTCTTCAGATTCAAAATTAGCCTTAACCTATAATAGCCATTAATTAATGCATCAGACTTCCTCTGGCACATCGCACATCACTGAATAAGTCTGCTGTCCGACAAATATATGGCAACATTGTTGACAAACTCGCAAGGTATCTGAACAACGCAAGGGTTTCTCCAAACGAATGGTGTCTAAATTTCATAACATTCTGACTAATATCTTACGAGTTACTAGACCAGTTTCAGTTTACATAAAAATAAAAAATGCCAGTTGCAGCTCGTTTAAAACAGAAAATGCCAGTTGCAGTTCGTTTAAAAGGAATAGAAAAATGGTTTTTCGCTCATTGCTCATAAACTATAGCAAGGTTAATTCCGTTGCCAAATTGCTACTATGGACCGATTTGCTCCATGAAATACGATATGAATATCTAGTTTTCGTAAGAACGATTATATAGAGTGGGGTTCAGAAAATTGCTCAATGCGATTCAAATTTTTCACGTCAATTTACGGCGCTGAAATACTAGCACTCAGCAACTTTTTCCGTGGAATTTTGAAAATTACAATTTTCATTCATATAATAACATTTCAAAGCAAGTCGGTATAGCGGGAGCGCTTCCATAAAGTTCTTTCTTAGCTCTAACACGTCATTGCCCTACTTTTTATCAAAATATCTCAAAAATTGCTCCTTGTATACCGTATACAAAAATGCACGGACAGACATCAGACCCGCAGACAGACAGAAAAGGTGTACTGTAGCAGATCGCGTATTTCACGATAGCGAGCAATGCAATATTTATTGAGCCCACTTAAATATGCCATCGTATACAAGTTACTCTCTAAAAAAGAAAAAGAAACCGTTCTTGCTCCCAAATGACTTCGCTTTTGTTTTCGTAAATGGACATAAATGCTCGAAGACGACTTTTGAAATTTCGAATACGTGCTGAATGCTGGCGTTTATAAAACTCAATGTACGTATCAGTCGCAAGTGTTTCATTGAGTTCTTTTGACTCGTTTGCATTGACCTTTAGATGAATTAATTATATCCTTACAACTTATTACATATTCATGTCATTTTTATTTTTAATTCACCTTTAACGTTTACATTGCTGCTGCTGCTAACGTTATTAAACTTTTATTCAATACATTTTCTTTAAAATAATATTTTCAGTTATTTTACTTTTTCTGAGGTACTATAAAATACACTAAAAACTGCTAATGCAATTTTGCAGCTTCTTATAACATTCTGTTGTTCAGATCTTATCGGTCAAGTTACCGTTGTGTTAGCAACGGTCCTCTTGTAATTTTCATAGCAATGGAAAAATTTGAATTGCGTTTGCTGCTCACAGTGCGCATTGGTTTGAAAGGTGTTATGGTGACTCTTGTCTATCGCAAAGATAAATTAGTAGGTGGTTTGCTAATGGCGTGTGGACACCGATAATGGAGAACGGTCTGGTCGCCGAAAATCGACTGTTGTTCCAGAAAACAGAAAAAAAAATGCACAAAATCGTTTTGGACGATTTAACACTGAAGGTGTGGGAAATAGCCGATAGTTTAAAGATATCAGAAGGTGGTGTATTTTCTATTTGCAGGAACATTTGTAGAAAGCAATCTTCGGATTGGGTTCCGCGTTTGCTTACTTTTGATGCCGATGTCTTGATAATTCAGAGCGCTGTTTGGAGCTGTTTAGGCGATATAAAAAAGTTTTTTTCATACGATATGTGCCGATGGGACCAGCCATGCGGACAGTGATTAGCGAAGGACATTTAAAGTGACCAGAAAAGTAGCTTCACTAAAAAAACTGTAACTTGTAAACTAATGGTGGGAATGTCATGAAATTTTGCTGCGTTTCGTTTGAAGGCTGGTATTATCCAAACATCATATGGGTCTGTCAATTCTATTGTCACATATATGTATCGGACTGGAGACATTTTGAGTTATGTAGTATTCATCAGAATCGCCAAGGTCAGAACGTCGTTCGAGATGAACATATGAACAGATTACGTCCAGTCTAAAAATTCTGGACATTATTTTGGGCGACACAATGTCCACATTGGGTATCATTGCCTACATCGACCATTGCGTAAGACATGTTAGCCAGAAAATCAACGGATATGATCAAACAAATATTACTGTATTCGCGGTTTAGAGCTTTTCCTTTTTCTGAAGCTAAAATATTCGCTCAAGATATAAAAGAAAAGTCGTTGAAAAGTTATTTTACTTTGTTTCATAATTTCACGAATTGCTTGCATAAAATTTTCATTTGTTATTCAAATATTAAAATTGAACATAGTCGTGATCGCTCCTTAAAGGGATAACGTGAAATAAAAGAATCAATCATATTAACCAAATAATGCAATTTTGCACCTAATTATCAGAAAGTACGGTTCAAAATCTAGTTAACTTTTGTCTTTGTTCCAATCGCTGGAAAGATGCATTTCACTTTGTCGCAATTTGTTTTAGAACTGAAATTATAATTTCAAGACGACCGTAGGAGAATTGAACGTGTTGGCCGTGCACTGGAGCTTGAAAAACATAGCCTTGAGAAAAATCTGCAAAGTTTTAGGTTTTAATTTCAGAGAACCTTCTCTTTTACTTCTAGTCTACGATACATCATGAAATTGCTTTGATACCTGTGCTGCTTACTGCGGTAAGCTGAGAATTCCGTATGTTGAAAATGTTTCCAATCACTAACAACTAGTGCTCAAGCTATCCAGCCACAATGCGCTGTAGCTTTAGCACCCTCAACACAGTCAAATTTCAAAATATTAAACACGTCAAGAAAAATGTAGGCAACGTAGTAAGTCAATAAGTGGCATTGAGGTAAAATCGTTTATAGCAAGGCAGACTCCCTATAACGCGGTTGAATGCAACGTCCAAATCGTGTTATAACCATTTTCAGAGACATTACCCGACTAAAGATTTTTGATATGTCGTGAAAATGCTAGAACCTCCAAATCACCACCAAACTCGCCCAAAACCTGCCCTCTCCGTATACACAAGACGCTAAATGCAAAGTGTTGCAATAATGTTGCTAATGAAATGTTCGATTTTATACACATAATGTATTCAACATGTTCGCAATCCATACATGTTACCTTGCATGAATTATGTTCAAAACACAATCCATGCACGTTACCTTGGATGAGTTATGATTAAATACAATCCATGCACGTTAGCTTGCATGAGTTATGATCAAATACAATCCATCCACGTTATCTTGCATGAGTTATAATCAAATACAATCCATCCACGTTATCTTGCATGAGTTAATAAAGATCATTTATTAATTATTGGTATTTTTCTACTTTTATCGCTAAGAATTTTATTCAAACATTTTAGAAATTGGAAAAATTAGAAAACGGATATATGTAAGACCACACACAGCAATATGTGCGATAGTAAATTTATTCAATAAACCTGTGCGCAGGGGTAGAAGAAATACTTGCGTGCGTCTGTGCGTGGGCTTACCTAAGGTTCTATTTGTGTTTTTGATTCAAAAAAAAAAAAGAAAAAAGCAGTCACGTCAGCACGTTTATCATTTCCACAGTTAATATTGAGGATCTATAATTTTTATGCTTACTTGTTGATTCAATGTAACTTCGACCAAAAGGTACACGTAATTCTACATCTATACTTTTTTCTGCATTTGTATATACGTATGCTCTAAATTTTCATTAGATTACTCAATAAAATTAACAAATAAAAAAAAGTCATTCGCGATCTCGCGAGAAGTCGAACCTGCTGAGTCATCCAAGGCAATCTCACCCTTCTACCACAACTCTCATAACAACCACGCTATCGCTTTCGCGCGGCTTTCCCTACTCATAAATTTAATATTTGTTTTATTATTAAGTTAATAGAATAATAGCAATTACTAATCGTACATAGATCAGAATATATTGTTACAAAAATGTCATACATAATACATTGAGCTTTTATGAAAAATAGTCGATTTTCTAAGAAACAATATTCTGGCGAACGGACAAAACCATGTACACATTTATGGCGCGTTACGTGGGTCAAGCAGCTGACGACTCACGAAAAGATTGACAGCAATTGGCAGATATTCGGGAAAAAACGGATTACCGGATAAAAAAATGTCGAGATGAATTCAGGTACGTAAGCAGAATATTAGCGGAAAGAAAAGTCAGATGAAGAGTCAACCGAAAGTTAGCCGGGAGAATTGAATCATGAGACTTGAGTCGGAATGTTAAAGCGAATCAAAGCGTTGCAAATTTAAATTCCTGAAACTCTTTGTAAACAGATTCCGTAAGAATTGTGAAGAAAGCCTAGATTATCCTAAAAATTACGATTCAGTGATGCGAACTTTATTTCAAAAGGAATTGAATGGTAACATACAATTCATAAACGACGGTTTACGTTACACTGTTAGAAGTGCGGAATTGTGAATGACAAGGTGGTGACAATTGGTGAAATTGGGAGATCTAACAGTATAACAGCTCACTAAGGAGCTGAGAGAAAGGCAAGGTATCACAGTTGAATTAAAACAAAGGTTATGTGAGCCGCTGGAGCAAGAAGGAAAGTACGTTGCAGTATATGAGTTCAAATATAGTTGTGATGAAGAAGCAGAGGATACGACTACAACGCACGGAAAGCATGACGAAGCAAAAAGCGGCGACAAATCGAACAGCAACGGCAAGAAACGGGATAAAAAATTGACAAACGTCAGGAAAGTCAAGGCGCTCTAAAGCAACACACAGACAAGGCATGTCAGAAGTTTAAAGAAAAAGTACATAGGCTCAAGAGAAGGTTGGTGATGCACTAAGCCAGTTTGATGTCAGAATGAATGCCCTGGAAGACAAAATTAGAGCGGAAGGGGAGGAAGATGTAGACGCCATAAAATAAAAGCTTTAAGGCAAGGAACCGCTAAGCTACAAATTAATGGCGGAATCACTAGACCGACTAAATTAAAAACTCCCGCATTTAATGCTACCCTCAGCTTCAACACATTCAAGCCGCAATTCGTTGTTGGCGCAACAAAAAATGCATGGGATGAGGACGATCAAGCGATCATCTTAATAACCTCCTGGAGAGAAGGAACATCAGAAATCGTCCACATAAAGGAAAAAGAACAAAATTCGCGGCGGTTATGAAAGAAGTAAGTCACCTGTAGTTGTCTACGCGCGAACGAAAAGGGGAATGAAAGATTATGCTACCAAAATCGAACGCTGGGCATATCTAGGCGTGCCCGAGGACGTGATTGAGAGGCTGAAGTTGGACGACTTTATGAAAGGACGTCGTGACGCACAACTTGGAAAAGCCGCATGGACCAGCCGCATGGGTCACCCAAGACGACGTTCACCGAAACGCTCGGTTTCGTGTTTACGCAAGAAACGGCTAATAGATTGCGAACAATAAGCATAACGATAAGAGCACCCATGTAACAGTCCGAAGAGTCCTGGGTGAGAATAAGAAAATGTCGGCATCAAGTGAGCGCCGGTACATTAACTGCCGGAGACTTGGCCATTTTGCTCGTGATTGTCGATCAGGAAGCAACAGATAAAACGATAGTGATGCGTCCGATGGGGAGTCGTTAAACTAAATCTGAAGGAAGGGGCGCGACCTAACTCGAATTACAAACGGACGGACAAGAAATCTCTTTTCAACTGTCCTTGTCTTCCGCAAATAATCTGCCTAGATAGCCTTTTACAAGCAAGTTACCATTACCTAAATTCGTTGCGCCATTTCTAATTTGTCAATTGGTTTTTCCGCTAAACTTCTCCCAATTGCTGTTAATCTTCTGGCCAGTCACCAGTTCTTTGACGCAGGTAACGTGCCATCAATCTGTACTTGGTGTTCCCCATTCTTTATAATTTGACTTGGTTGGGAAGATCAAATCCTCAATTGTGGCATTTACTGAATTCCTTAAGCAAAAATATGTTCATAATGCGTGGTCTTACAAATACGTTTTACACACAGTAAGTAGTTGCCTCATTTCAGCTTTTTTGCCCTCTTGTTATCGTCATGATTATTTTGATTTTATGTTCGGGACGTGGTCTACTACATAACATCTTCGTTATTTCTGTTTTCCCCCAAGTTTGTCACGACTCTGACACTGGATTGGGTTTTCTGCCTTTCTTTCCAATTTTTCGTATACAACGAAGCTTCGTTGTATTAATTTAGATGGTCAAATTTAGTGTCCCGAAAAAATCCACTTTTTCCCATATCAAGCTTTTCTTTTTAATTTTTGGCGGCCATTACCAGTGGCTTAAAATCATCCGACAATCTGGCCAGCATTGATGATGCTTTGAGCTCGTCATTTATATTAGGTTCTGCGTTCCTACCTTTCAAGGCAATCATCACCAACTCGTTCACGTGCTCGTGGATATAATTCATTAGTTTTATGTTCATCAACTGTGCTCCGCGTGAAGCCAGTATCCTTATAAGCCTCATCAATGCATCCTAGGCTTTTTTTGCTGTTGCAATGTCCAAAATTACACGGATCCACTATTAAGGTCCAGCACCAAAGCTCCAGCATTCAAGACAGCTTGCCGTCAGCAAGTACACCGGTTTTCATAATTATAGCATATACCACTAGTAGTTTGTGCGGACGTTTTATTATAGCGATCGATTTCGAACCAATTTCTGAATCGACCTAAGTTTGTCCGTCCGTCTGTCCCTCTGATGTCTGCTCATGCATTTTCGTGGTTAACCTACAGTTGCCAATTTGCGAGATATTTTGACGAAGTTTAATCCACGGACAGGCTTTGATCTAAAGATGAACGCTATTGAAAATTGTTCCGAACGGTCCACGTTTTCGACAACTCCCCATATAACGCCGCACTTTAACATATCGCTATATGAAAAAAAATTGCGATTTTCAAAATTTCTCCACAAAAGCAGCTCGGCAATAGTATTTCGACATTCTAAAATCGTATCAAAAATTTTATTTGGTTGGGTCAATTTTTTGAACTCCCTCTATTATAACTATTCGTACGCAAGCTGAACCTTTGCATGGTAAGAAGGTATAATTTTGAATATTTAATGCTGAAAATTGGTTCATAATAGTAAATTGACATAGAAATCAACCTTACCGAATTTGGACCAGGTAAGACTACATTTTGGATACCACCGCATGAAATATAAACTACTATATGCTGAAATGGTTTATAATGTACATTTGTTCATGATAGTATGTCATAAAAATTAAGGGGATCAAATTTGAAGCGCGTGAGTCTCTCTGTATAAGACTCTCATGAACAGTAAGCTCCACGGAAAAGGTTTAATTTTTAATACTTTACGATGAAAATTGGTCCATAGCCAACAATTTACCAAAACAATTAACGGTAGGGAATTTGCATAGCGTAGGTCTATTTTTAAACGTTCACCTATATCGAGGTTATCATCAAACGCAAGCCCTTATAGGGAGGGAAGGCCTAATTTCTAATTTTTTATGACGGAAACTAAAAAAATATTTGAGTAAAAAAAAATAAAGTTTTTGGGAATCAAATGGAATTTGGTAAATTTGGATTACGTTATGTGACGTTTTGGTCTTCCTCCAATATGTGGGCTTTGCATAAAAACAATGTGCAATTTTTGGTGTATTATTACCAAAACGAGTGAATAGCTGTACTAGACGAAGTGATCTAGGCCTTACCCAAATATGATGTTCTTACTTCTTCTTGTCTTCTATTGAAAATCCAATTCTTGTGACACCTATTATTCTACTCCGTGCTCCGGACAGTGGAGAACAGAAGCTGCCAAAACCTTTCACATAATAATTGAGTTAGTGTATAATTATCAGGCGTTTCTTTGATGTGCTATATTTTAATAAAAATTTGCAATATTTGTAAGAATTATTATACGCTTCATAAAATGGTATCGAATTACCGACTAAGCCCAATTTTTTCAGTACTGCAATATCAGCCGGATGCGAGACCACAGCACAAAATACGCTAACTACATAACCGATAGCGAAGATAACCAACAACTGTTCGCCTTTGGAATATTCTGCAGGTGGCAAGGAGTCTAACAATGAACCCAGTTCAAGTTTATACCATTTAAGTTATTTGTTATGAAATTTAATTATGTAAGAATTCAAAAGTCCTTTGGAAGCAATCGAATTTCATCAAAAAGAGACCTATACTTAATTTTTCTACTACAGGCTTAGAAAGCAATGAAGTCTACAACGATGATGATCAGGATGCAGCTGAGGGACTCAAGACTATCTACTGGCATAAGTATCCGTGCGAAGCACTTAAAATTTCCTCTAAATTTCTTAGTCTTTTTAGTTTTCAAACTTGTTAGTATTAACTGAGGACCTGGGGTTGCCATTGGAGCGATTCCATAAGCTATCTTGCACTATTCAAGAACGTTAAAATACTCCAACGAATCGTGGTTTAATGCAAGACCGCCATCCATAATTATGAGCATATTAGCAGAAATGAAAGTATTACTGTACACGGTACACCCTTTCGAAGAGAAACTTATCTCAATCTTATATACAAAAGGAATTAAAGTAAACATATAACGTTAGTTCACTTATGGCGTTATATATGTTATGTACGATAAATACTCTTAAGATTTATTAATTCGCCGTGGATGCATTTATACACATGAAATTAATACATAAACGTCGCGTACAGTGGTTAAAAGAAGAGCTATAGTTAATTAAGTGCGTCCGCTACGTGCTATTTCTAAAACATGTTATAGCGCTTTCTTACTTTCCATATCGGAAGCACAGGTCGCTTCATATTAGACCTTTTAGATTGGACTACCGCTCTAGCTTGCCTTTGTCTGGGCGATCATACAATTCTTTTGGAATCTAAGAGCGTATCGTAATGTTGAGGTGGAGACGTAATGAAATCATGTATGCTCGCCATCTTCGCAGCGTCAATGATTTGCGTCATAGGGATAAGATCACAGCAATT
>CCAG010011120.1:0-20755 GCA_001077435.1 Glossina morsitans morsitans | reverse complement strand
TGGCGAAAATTTCTGAAAATGGTGATAATGACTTGTTTCAAAATAAATTTTTATATGGGGAGCGGCTCAATTTAATTCATTTTCATTAGCAACCGCCCACGAGTTGGTTAATACACATTAGATTTATTGAAAAACTCTCAAAAAATATGATCAGCAAATCGGATTCGAAAAATCATTTTGAATTGATCGGTGCAATGAAAAATGGATCCATCTCAAGTCTTTTTGGATATAATATATATATATATCCGTACCACAAGTGATGTAGTATATGAAAGTGAATAATTTATCGAGTATAAGATTATACCTTGAGTCGATAAATTTGCAAAGAAAATTTTGAAAAGGTGAACAAATACAACGTCTCTACGTGAATTTCCGAAGCAATTTAAACGATTTAGTGACGTTTGACTGCAAAAACTAAAATCACTTTTGAGATCTATTGGAGCTTCTTTCGCAAAAAAATAATGCTTTTTTCTTCTGCATCAGATGCTGCCATTATTGCAAATTTTAAGATAGAAATTATGGCTCATTCATCTGGAAGTCATTATATATTCGGTGCTTGCATGTGTTTTGATCATTTTTTCCACTTGAATAAAGGAATTTATTGGGAAATATTGGTACAATAAATATATTAATCAAAATATGTTCTCATCTTTCTGGTAAAATGGCGATACCATATCGAAAGAATTATATGGATCATCGAGCCATTTTTGCACTTCTTTAGCATTTCATTTCGAGATCGCATGCCAGCCAAGCTGTGCTGCATCGATCTGAACAAGAACGCACTATATTTGGCCGGTACGCTGGGTGCGGCAGTACTTCACATTCGAGTTGCAAAAATGTTGCTGATGTCTTTGATTAAAATACATGCAAGCCCCTATTAGATAAGTTTACGACTTCTTCTTATCCCCAGATACCGAGCATGGCATGGTCTTGCATGGCATAAAATTTAATCTCGGTATCTAACAGAATAAAGGAAAGTTGATTTCTAAGACATCGTAAAAATCTTATAAAAATTGCTTAAAGGAAACCCTATGAGCACTTGAAGAAGGACTGGCAATACCTCAAGAAGCCCAAAGTGAAAAACGGAGAAAAGACTTAATATTTTTCTTGTATATGGTCCTGCAAATGCTTGCATGGAAGGACTGAATTTGAATTTATAACGTTACCGTCCGTTCAACGCCTCTTTATGCTAAAAGCATAGGCATTTTCCGAAAATATTTGCAAAAAAAAAAAAATGCCTTCTACGAAATTCTAAACTGCTTACGTACTTACAATTAATAAAAATATCATTGAGTTGATTTTTAGTTATATGTAGATTGCGTGTATGCACAAATTCACATCGAAAATGTAGTAAATTTTAAAAATTAAATATGTCCCGAAAATTACATTCGATGTTCCGAAGTCGGGTAAAACTTTGGTCGAATTAATATCAATAACCATTGATTGCCTGAACTGAGGAACAACTCATTTCAAAATTAATTTCAAAATATGAATATTTTGGTTTTAAATATTGCGCCATCTTTCTTTTTTTTTTTTCTTTATAATTGAATAGGACAACATTTTAAAGAAGTTTGCCATTTTAAAGTCGTCATTAAGAATTGCTTTGGGGGTATAGTTAATCTCAAAATTAAAAAGAATATTGTTTTTCTTATAAATTATAAAAATTTGCTTTCACGCATCTACAAAGAACAAATGGGTTTTCTTATTGCATTTCAAAATATCCAGGATAGTAGACGGTTTAATCAAGTCAGTCTCTCCGTCCGTATAGTAATCGAATGTTTAAGGCCACAAATTATTTGCTAGAAAGTTAAAACGTAATACATATACGCGTTCTTAGTTTGTTAGTAGATATCCAGTTTAAAATCAAAAATAGGCGTGATCTGCTTTTAAATACGCCTAAAATTGTTTAAAAAGTAAAGAAAGAAAAAACAAAATATTTATGTGTATATAAAAATGCTGCGAAGCTGAGACATCGTTTTTAAGTTTTATAAAAATATTCATCAGGACCCATCTCGTAAGTCAAAATAAAAATAGTCGCGACCGGCCGCGAGTCGTAATTTTCGTAACTTTGTTTGATGTAATGATTTCTTGTAAATTCGCCCCTTAAGGCAAATATGAATTTCTAATTGATTTTTTTAAAGGGAAAATTATTTTTTAATTCTAATTTTTTTTTCTTTTTTTCTTTTTATCAATATAATATGTAAATAATGAAATGTTATATTTGTTTACTTTTTTCGTTTTTAGCCTTTTTTTATATGCTTGAATTTTTTGTAATTTTATTTTCATTATTTAAATTATAAATAAATAATTTTTATTTTAAAGTCGAATTACTGTAAATATTTTGATGAGAAATTGATTCACTTTTCAATAAATTGTCCGAACTTATATTAGGAAGAAAAAAAAGAAAAAAAAAAAAAGCAGAAAACATTGACTTTATTAGTGACTTCAAGTAAGCAGGTGAAGTGTTTCAAAAAAAATTCAAAAAATAGAAATTTGAGAAAATCTGTACAAGTTTTTGGATTTTTCTTCCAAGATCCTATATGCACTCCTTTCTACAGAACATAAAAGATTAAGGATATGAAACTTGAACATTTTCGTTAAAAAGCGTTAAAAAAAAAAAAAAAAAAAATTAAATTTTTAAAGTCATTAAATGATATCAAAATTTGCGAATTTATTTGCACATTGTGAGAAGAAATGTCTAAACACATTGGGATAAGAACTACAAGGATATATTTATCGAAACCTTTTCATCGATACCTTGAACCATAATTCAATCTCAATGATTTCTTTAAAATGCTTCTGAAATATGGATTTCATTATGAATTCGGTATCTCACGTTGCGTATACTTTATTTAGCCTAGCTAGCGGTTCGTCCTATCTGTCGCCTGATGTTCATGGAATTTCTTAATGCAAAAAAAAAAAACTGATGTAGAGAAATATCACATATATGACCCAATAGTACCAATACTAGTACTAGTATGGGCGTGATAAGCTCGTGGATCGCAATTCACAGCCTATGGGTAAAAAAATGATGCCGCAAAAAAAAAAAAAAAAAAAAATATATATGCTTTTAATTAATTAAATAAACAACATACGTTAATTTTTTTCATATTTCATTGAATAGATGAATAAATATCCAAATATTGACCGAAAGCGTATCTAATTAACTCTTCTTTCTGACTTTAATTGTTTAGGTAAAATTACAATTTCCTATGCCAGTTGAATTTTATAACAGCGGAAGCCCTTAAGAGAGTAAAATTAACAAAATATGGGGACATGACTTGCTTTCTCCAGTTGAGTTTAATTTTTTTCGTTAATAAAAAAGAAAAATATATGAGTAAAGTGCTTAACATTTTCACAGAAATCTTGTGTTTTAGGTTTTTTTTTTTTCCATTTGAAATTTAATATTTTTATGTATACAAATTATTCTATTTTATGGAATTTTACCCGAAGATTGGCTTTTTCATAAAATATCAAAATGTCTGTTAAACAAGCAATATTTCGGATATTCTTGATCAGATTACTCTCTGCGTTGGATGAATCAAGGATATTTGTCCGTCCGTGCAATAAATCGTACCACAAAGAAATAAACAACACAGATTTTTCACAAAATACAATATATAGTCACGATGAGGGTAGAAAGTAGTGTTGATTTTCCCATGTCGTGCTGTCAGTCCCTCCATCCATGTTCTGTCATTAAAACTTAACAATTTAAGAAAATTTGCAATAATTGGTTTAATGTTGATAGAGATATTGTTTGCTGCAGCCCAAGACTATAAATGGGTAGAATTCCTATAAAAATGTGTCTAAAAAAATCGAAGAAGTAAACTACTTTTAAAAGTAAAGGGACATCGATTAAAAAATTTTGTATACATATTTATTAGAGTTGTAGATGTGCTCGCGATAAAAATTATCCTGATTGGATTATTAGTATGGATGAAATTATGAAAAGAGCTTAGGCTTTTTATACATTTCCTTGGGGTGTTTGATATCCGTGATTTACCCTAAGGCGAATATAGCGTTCGTACACTCATTATATATTTTTTTTAAATTATTTATTTCCTTTTTGCATATTATATATATTTTGTTTTATTTTTGTAACTATTATTATTATTTATATATATATATATACATATATATATTATTTGTTTTTCAAAAAAGTTTTATAAAATCACTTCATATATATATATATATATAAATATATTATTTTATTAAAAATAATTTTTTTTTTTATTTTTTCATACTTTTTTTTTTTAAACTCTTTTTTTTTATTGTCTGTTATTTTTTTATTTATTAATTTTTGTTTTTTTTTGTTTTTTTTTAAATAAATTTTTTATAAATTTTTTGCATTCAATCGCATTAAAAATTAACCGTCAATAACATGTCCGCCAACTAGTAGAGTAGCGATAGTTTTGAATTCAAATAAATGTTTTGAATTCATACAAGTGATAGACTTTGCTAACTACTAATGCTTGCTTTTCACCACCCGCGTTATATGGATAAAAGCTTTTGCTCACCTAAACGTCTGAAATTCAACTGAACAGAAATGTTCGTGTTCGCCACGAAAAAATATTATGAAAATCACATTTTCACACTAAACAAACAAACAGAAAATTTTAAACGGGGCGTTTGTAGTAGTGTAACAGCTAGTGCGGCATGTTAGTTAGTGTGTTGGTGGTGGTGGCGATGGTGATGGTGGCGGCAGCGGTTGATCCAGAAAATCTAACACTATATAAACTATATGTTATGCTACATATGAAAAACAAAAACAAAACAAAAAAAAAAAAACACAACAATAAAAACAAAATCGCACAGAAAGAGAACTAAAGAGCGAGAGATTCTATATGCTGCTGCTCAATATGCTCAGATATGAAGTGCTCAGTAAATGCATACTTGGCTGACAATCATACATTTGGCTTCTTAGCTGAACAATGAGCAAGGAAAAGAAACGGAAAATTAAAAAAAAAAAAAAAAAAGACTTTAAGCCAGAGGAAAAACTGATGCAAAAAAAAACGATAAATCGCTTGGTAGTAACAATAACCATAACAAAAAAAGAAGAGAAAAAAAAAAAAAACAAAAACATAACAACAACAAAAATGACAACAACCACAAATAACGACAACGGCAACCACGATTTTTATTGAAGCAACAGCAATTATACGAGACCACGAATAAAAACGACAAATAGTACCAACAAAAAAACGAAAAGAAAAAGACAACAACAAAACAGTAATAAATATACCACCACGAAGTTTGGTAAACAAACGCTTATGTTGTCAATTTTATTGGATCTGTGCTTAAAGTTAATAGCAACAATGTTGCTAAAATGTTGCCAGTCTCTAATTGCGATATTTTTGCTCAGTACGGAAGATGTAAACAAAAATAAAGCTCTGATACATGTTTGAAGCACGTGGTTTTTGTTATGAAAATAAAAATTATCGAACTTTCTATGACACTTTGCGATACTAAAGATTTTGATCTAATTTTTATGAAAACTTTTCCATCTAAAATTAGAAAACACACGTGAGTGCTAATTAAAAGACTTTGTCTAATTAATTTTTTTTTTGTCCATCTATTAAATGTTAATATCCATGACGGTGAACTAATCCTTTTATTCTGCTTGCCAGAAACGTTTTAGAGATTTCGCAAACAACGAACTATAATAATAATAATAATAGTTATCATAATGCTGGAAAAACTTTGTCATATCAGTCAGTCTATCTTGACATTCATTGTTGACGTTTTTGTTAACGGAAAGATTTGCATTAATAGTAGATGAGTGGCTTATATATTCTCGTTTAAAACAAGATTTTTTAATAAAATGCGTGTGCACTACGTAAAAACTTTGTAGTCGAGCAAGGTTGACCATTGCATAGGCTACATTTTTTCGCCTAAGACAATTTTTCATTTATTTTCGTGATAAAATATCAAAAATCATGTATTGTTTCCATCTAAAACTAAACATTTCATCAGAATCGTTCTAGGGGAAAAGGTTTAAATGAAAAGCCTATGCAATCCAAACTTTATAAAGTTAATTTGCATAACAAATTATTAATATGGATCTATTTTGATCAAAAAATATCGACTTTTTTGCCTTATAAAGACTTGTTTTTTCTAGGGTTGGAAAAAAGGTTGGGCCAAACGATTCACAATTTTCACATCAATTAAATATGTTTAAAAATCACCAATTTTTTTCGTATAAGAACTATATGACAAGATGATTGCAAACACTGGCCAAGACCATTTTCAATTGGGTTCGTTTTTAAAATATCTTGACATGCAATACATGCATGGACAGGAGGCATATAAACAGATAGACGGACAAGCATAAATTAGTTTTTTTCACCTATCGATATAATAAAAGGTGGAGACATTTTAACTCCTTTTGAGTTCTTAAACACCTAGAAGTTGAGGTAATTCATGAATTTCGGGTTAAACTGGAGATCATTAAATCTTTTTATTCTGTTTTATGTATGTTTGTGTCTTTGTTAATGAGGGACAAATAGTTGACACAACTCAACTTAGCTCAGTTTTAATCTTCACTTGGGGTTGTTAAGTTCATTTGCGTGCATCATACATTATGTACGAATCGGACGAATGTACGGACGAATCTGATAAATTTTATACCATAAATTTTGTCGGGCATATAATAATAGATAAGGAATTTCCTCTTCTTTTTCATATATTTATAACGAAAAAATAAATTTATATGATTTCGTGTTTTTAAGCAATTAAAAAGTTTCTATATTAATAAGAAAAATTCACCAAATTAACCGTAGGCGGTATGAACAATGAATTAATAATTTTAAATACTTTATCGATCAAATTAAAAACTATAGATTTGTCATAATTTCCTAAAAGTATGTTGTCATAAATTTATTTTACGCAGATTTTTTGAAAATACTTGATTTATTTTTTCCTTTTTTTGAACTTAAAAAAAATTAATTTTAGTAAGTCTTAGGTTGATTCGAGAATTTAATGCTTGTAAGGCAATGCAAAGGAAGGTCAAGAAAAACAAATTAACGCTAAATACATACCATCGAACAGTAACTAAATACTCTTTCTGCTTTGTTAATATGATTGTATTCAGCGTTATTATGTATTTTTTACTATGTTTTTTTTTTGTGTTAAGTTCTAAGTCTTAAATATGAAAAGTATTCATTTCATTAGTATGAGCTTAAATACGAGATTGCTCGCAGAAGCTGCATATCCCATATGGTCTAGTGGCTAGGATATCTGGCTTTCACCCAGAAGGCCCGGGTTCGATTCCCGGTATGGGAAGTTTTTTTTTTATTTTAAATAATTTCTTATTTTAAAGAACTGATGTTATAGCCGGAGAAGGCCCACCCCTAAACACTCTACACCACTTGATTTAATACATAGTTTTTCACAATTATATCTCTTCTGACTCAATAAATCTAATATAGCTATGTACCATAATGGGCATGGAGTATAAAAATATTACAAATTGATTGCGTGATGTCGCAACAATAAATATGAACGCTTTTTTGTACATGAATCTGTGAAAAATTCCTTCTCCGGCTTACCATAATTCGCAGTTATTTGTCAGCTTACCCATACGCCCTTAAGCGAATGTAATTTTTTGTCATGTTTGCTTCTCAACAAAAAAAAAAAAAAACGTTGCGTCATAAGAAAATAGGTATCGCTCATGCATAGGATGCTATAAGCGAAATCTCTTGCGTGCAATTAGTGCAGTTCTTAATAGATCCCGAATTGCTTTCATTGCTAAGAGAAGTCAACCCTAACCTCATTATTAGCTCATTAAAATATTTTGCTTATGAAAATTTTCGGCTTTTTCTTACGGATTCGTGTGTGTATGCGACATTTTCACAAGTTTTTATTAGCTATGGATTTGGTACTTGGCATATATAAATATAAGAATCTACAAGAACCAGTTAATGATGGATTTCGGACCAATCGGCGCGTTAATTAAAAAGCACCCTAAAGTGATTACCTAACACACTGCTTAAGAGGATCATTATGCAATAGGAGTTGTGTTATTCTATAAAAGTGTCTATCGGAGACCCTAAAAGTGAAGTATCCTTGGCTAGGATTTTTGGCTATCTAGTTCCGGATTTCGTATTAAGCTGGCATTCCATTTAACATTTGTGCACTGTTAAATATGTTTGTGGCTTGGGTAACGGGAAGAAAATAATCGGCCTTATTTAGCTCACTTTTAATTTAATAATATAATATTTATATATACATATATTTATATATACATATATATATATTTATTAAGACTATGCGTCAGGTTTTTAAATAAGTGATTACCAATTTTCTTCCTCTTCCCTCATAGCAATTTTCAAACAAAGTAAATACCTGCTGTGGTGATCAGAATAGTTGATATTGTGAAAAGTACAGCTCAAGCTTGGAACTATACTTTTTTCTTCGCGGATGTAATTTTGACAGTTTTTCTGGAATTAAAAGTCGCTTGAGCCAAACTTTATTTTTAATTCAATTACAACAATAGCGTCAGTTGCAATAGTAGGGAGCGATTGCTTGAGCGCTACCCACAGACGAGTGAATCTCCAAACTTTTGCGTACGCATAATTTACTTGGCCACGTTATAAATTATTTAGCGAATCTTTGTGTTATTTTGAAATCTATTTCTAATAGAAATCGAAATCTGAAGTATCAATATTTGAGATATTTTTATTGGCTTTATTCAGGGATGTCGATCTGATATATTGTTATTCGATTTGTAGGAGAGAAGTAGGAAAAGATCACATAAAAAATGAAAAATTTTTATTCGATCAACGTACGAATTCGGGCCAAGTTTTATCTCTCTGTGACGCAATCGACCGAGAGCTGGTCATGTAATTTATTATTGTAAATTCTCACGATTGCCAAAATTGAAGAGAAATTTATCGCAGGTTTGCTTACTTGGAACGAAATTGTACAAATACACACACACACACACACACACACACACAATACAATTGAAAAAAGTTTTCTACTTAGAGTTTATAAGTGATACGCGTCGAGAATTTATTACAAAGGGACTCTGATTAGTTCAGTTTTTAAATGATCAATCAATTGACACGCCCACGATTAAAAGAAAATATTTTTCGCATTATTTTGCGTTGATTGATTTTAAAGGCTTTTGAAGAGAAAACGTAAGTAGTACATGTATGAATATGTAAACGTATATGTCTCTTGTTGTGAACGTATTTCGTCTTGAAAAAGGTTAATAAATGATTTTTTTAAATGTAAACAATTACGCTGAAAAGAGATTTGTGAAAGGCTTTGTACGTCGTGCTATGGCTGATGATATGATAAAAAACGAACGCTTCAATGCTCACAGTACGTCGGACAAGAGATCATGATGTATGCCTCTATCCATTGTAACAATCACTGCGATATGCTATCAACTGCAATTGATGCTATTAATTATCAAAAGAAAAGAGTCTCAAAAATGCCAGTCTTTCTTGAAAATTGTGTTTTTACGTCCTACGTGTTTTTATACCGTACAAGGATATGTTAATTTTGTGCAGATGTGTCTAGAAGGACTTGAGATAGACCCACCTTTCATTATATCAGAATCGCTTCCTTAATCGACTTCAATATATCTATCAATTTTCCCATCCGTCCGTATGTCTGTCTTCTATTCTTGTGTTCACCTTACAGGTCGTAATTTTCAAGATGCTTTGATCGAATTTGGGCGTTTTGGCCCAAGAGCGCACTCTACTAAAAATGGTTCGAGTTAGATCAACTTTTTGACCACTTCCCATTATTTTCGAAAAGTCGTTAAAGAAATAACTGCATTAAGCGCGATTGTGTAGCGTATTCGATCAATGACGAGCCCGAGCCTAGTATAATGTAATATTTTTAATTGTTTACAGGTAGTACAGTTAAATGTTCCTCGATTAGTGATACTATAAATACCTTTCGCCGGATTAGCCCTTTAATGAGTAATATTATGTAAGCGGATTGCATGCCTGAATTTCCCGTTGGGAATATGGACCTTTCGCCGGATTAGCCCTTTAATGAGTAATATTATGTAAGCGGATTGCATACCTGAATTTCCCGTTGGGAATATGGACTGACTGCGCGTACATTTTGCTTTTGTCATATTGTCTCGTGTTGCATCGATTCTATGAGACTTTTTGGGCATAAATTTAATTCATATCGTTCCGCAACCGACATGTTCCCTTGATTTAATTCCGCCCGACTTCGGGTTATACTCTTAATAATAAGCTCAAAAAACTGTAGTGATTGTACCGTTTCGACTCGAAGAACAAGATAGAGACGAATAAAGAAAGATGCAACTCAAGGAAAAAAGGAAGACAACCACTCACTCGTTTGAATAACCCTTTGCAATTTCAAGTGCAAAACTCTTATTGTAATTTGATTACAAGATTATATCGTTTTTAGAGGTGGGTTGGTAACCGCCTTCCTTATATATAGATATATGTTTTCAAAATGGAGCTTCAGAGATCCTATAGAGTATATGTATTCTTGATTAGCATGAAATTCGGATTTGATGAAGCCATGTCTGTCCGTCTGTATGGTGTGTGGCTTTGACATTCGCATTTGGTCGCAAAAATGAAGATATCATATTGAAATTGGGTGGAAACATTGGAAGTTCTTGCACGCAGGTTGCTATTGAAAATGCACCAAATTGATCAGAGAGCACAAGCCCGGAGTGAAGCGTTAACTGAACGCAACTTCGTTGTTTTAAACAAAAATATATAGGTTTTCGCTTATTACTCATAAATTATACTAAATAGAAGGCCGAAATTGGACTATGAAAAAAAATGGAAAAAATCGGCCATGTCCTCGCAAAGTTACAAACGATTAGAATTTGCTTTATCCTCACTTTTTTCAAAGATTTTAATGGTGGTGCGTATGCGAGACTCGGCCGCAGCCGAAAATAACTTTCTTACTTGTTTCAATTTCAAACTTTTTCGAAATCATAAAGTTAAGAACGACAAAGAGCTCATTGTAATGAAATTTTGAAAAAAATTTCATCTAATAAAAAAAAAAAAATAAAATAAATAAAACTTAACGAAATATTTTTACAAAAAATGTTTCTCTCTCAACCGTTTATTAAATTTCACACCTAAAAAAAAAAGTGCTGAAAAAGGTACTACTTTTTTAATCCTCTAAACGCTGTACTTAAGTATTTTAACATTTTTTTTATATTTCTTGTGTGTTTATAAGACTAAAAAACTTTTGTTGTTGATTAAATTTTTACAAAACAAAAAAAAAAAAAAAAGAGAAAAAAGAAAGCAAAGTCAGTTTTCTGTCACTCTATATACATACATGCAAACTCCTGCAGGACCGATTCAGTAGAATATGTTGCGAATAGCGAAAGAAGAAAACAAAAGCCAAAAAAAAAAAAAGGAAAGGAAAAAGGAAGGACGAATAAAGAAATGAAATGAGCATCACCATCACGTTTAGTAGAGTAGCACTTACTTTGGAAAACATGAATCCGTGAGTATAAAAAAATTCACTCCACCGTAATATTTATTACTCGTGTGTCTATGTGTTATAAAAAAATCTGATGTAGCTTTTTTTTTTACATAACATCGCGTATATGCTTTTCTTATATAAGGTGTTTTTTTACAAACTTTACTTAAATGCTTTACAAAAAAAAAAAAAAGAAGAAGAAGAAGAAGATAAATAAATAAAAATAAAAACACTTAATAGGATATGCGAGCATTACGGCTAAAAAAAGGTTATGAAGATTTCAACAATTTCGAAGATCCTCTAAATTTGATCTTCCCGTTTAACGGTCGATTTCTTTTAATCATCGAACAATAAGGCCTCTCTAGATATTGAATATATTCGATTTATATGCGATCAGTTTTTGGCCAAACAATCTTTGCTTTCAAAGAAGAAAAACAAATAAATAAATAATTGTCGTTTTATACCTATCAGTAACCCTTGAGGATACAATGCTATGGATGACATTCATAAATACTCATCAGAGATCTTATAAGTAATTCCTGATCAGCGTAACATTCTGAGTACATTAAGCTCTGCTCCTGCTGCCGTAGAATGCCCAATTCCATCGAAATACTTCAGGAAGTGCCACTTTTAAGTTAAGTCTATCTATCTATCTATCGGTTAATATAGCACCAATCGAATCTATTTGAAGTCGCTGTTGATGTTGCATACAATCGCGTAAACTTAATAAACTCTTACTGCAAGTGGTGCATGGTATGAATGGTTCCGATGGCTATCTAATGGTGATTGCTATCAAGAAATCACTTTAAGCCGGATATAATTTGCTGTTGTTTTCTTTTTTGATCTCTAATTTTACACAAGTTTCTAAGTAGATTACACCCATTTTCGATTTGGATGTATATCAAACCACTAAAACTATATATATCTTGTTCTTAGATTTTCTATATAAATTTTTTCTTCGCGAGAGTCCACGAACATAAATAACAGGCAGATGAACAGATAACCATGGACCATAATCTTTATATTTTGGCAAGCGTTTGAGGCTTATTTCTACGCATGATAAATAAAGCGATTAGTCTTCGCCTTCGAATATGGAGATAATGACCGAGTGCAAAAAATCGGTTAAAAAATGTTTAATTTTTTAAATTAGTATTTGAAAAATTCGTCCTTTCATTTTGAGGGGATATTTCATTTGATTTTCATTGCCGCCAAGGCTTGCTTGTGCTTGTTGCTTTACAAAACAATTGAAAATTTATGCAAAAGTCTTTTTGGTGTTAATTTAATGTTACGTTGCTGCAATGGGAAACACGTAGCACACAGTAACGCATGCAATCATAAAATTGTGATATTATACCGTTTATACCGTTTACTATTGCAGCAGTAACTAACTACAACAACAATAGCAAAAAGAACAAAAGTAAGAACAACAACAGCAACAACAGCAACAACAGCAACAAGAACGTATGCATACTTATGCTTAAGCTTTATGATACTATGCCTTATGGGAACTATTAGAGATTGTTTACAAATTGCTAACTTCGTGGTATAATGGTAACGGAGAGTTAGCTGCACAGTGATATAGTCATTCTTACATATCTATAATAACATATATATGTATATATATATATATGTATGTATATGTAATGCCGAACACAGCAGGATAAGGAAAAGTTGTTATGTGAGAACAAGAGTTTTCCGTGCAATATACACGCACACACGCGCGAGCGTTTTATAAAATAAAAATCATATGTTTATGTATGTGCGGTTTATTAATTAGTTTATATTTTATGTTATTTGCATTTTTGATTAAAAAATTGTGGCAAAATTTTAAACGAATATTAAAATATAAATATAAATACGCAAGTATGTTGCGGACGAATGATTCGGTTTTAAGTTAATATCAAATTTTTTTACATTTTCCAATCATTATAGATTATACACAACACAAATTTGTTTCTCAGAGAGAGAGAGAGAGAGAAAGAGAGAGAGAGAGAGAGAGAGAGAGAAAGAGAAAGTTTCCTTTACCCGAAAAACCAAATTTTAATTAAATCTGTTTTTGCGTTATTTCACAAATAATTATGATACCAAGTACGCCCCTTTTTTTCTTTTTTTTTTTTTTGCTAAACTAAGAGAATATGTTATAGAATAAAGTGTCAAAACTTTATTTTGTTTAGTTTGTAAAGTACAGAGAGGGATTATTTATTTACATACAAACGCGGGCATGTACATGCATACACATACACATTTAAATGCAACAGCGAATTATAGAAGAATACTTAGTTTATGATAGCTTTCGTAGTTGTATTCGTAAGTTCAAAATTCAATTTCAACCTAACAATTAATTTTACGGTACGATAATAAAGCTTAATATCACTTTGATGTTAATCTAAACTTGAAAAAAATCGAAATTCATTTCCATTGTATTTAATAAAACAAAATAAAACCAATACGCTTGAGTAGTGGCCGTGTAGGCAAAATATCTCGACCAATAACTCAATGGTTGTGAGTTCAAATCTCAAGTGCGGTAAGGTTTTTAATTAAGCCGATAACCTTAGATGATGCAAGAGTGCTTTAAGAAGGTGCTCCTAGTCTTCGAATTTATTTCTCTGGTCAAATTGATCCAATCTTGAAAATATCAATTACAAAATGAATGAAAAATTTTCAAATAAACCTCAAGTGCGCGGTAGAGAGTATTCAACACTGGCAAGAACAACAATATGGATCGTTCTAAGTTATCCGGCAGCCTTTCATATCATACCTTGTAAATTTTTACAATAAATAAACAAATAATCTCTGCCCACAAACTATCGGGAAACGTTTCGGAAAAAATAATTCTCATTCAATGCTTTTGACATTTTTATAAAGCTTTCAATATGTTTTACGCTTGCGTTTTTCCGAATAATGTCGTAATATTTATTCTCATTTCTTGTCTAACTTTTCATCATACGTCAATGTTCGGAATATTATGAAATTTTACAAAAATTTCACCAAATAATTGGACATTGTGTATATAACTTTTACGGGAAAGCATTACGCACATATCAACGTACGCAAGAAGCATTGCAATCGATTCTCATAAACGAACAATAAAGTGTCCTGTGAAAAAGTTTAGCATCACATAGTAGAAAAGACTCAAAAGGCTTAGCAATTTAAGACTAATTATGTCGTCCCATTAACTTGGCCGAAATTAATTCGAAGAAGGTTTAAAAATTCTTTTCTAAAATTTAATTGATTTCATTTCATGATTGAATTTGGAAATGATGCCTTTTTGAAGGCAAGAAAGATATTTGCAAAGCGGTAAATGATTGCAAAAATACTTTCGGTAAAGGAGTTATGTGCAGCGTACGATGTTGCGCTCGCCTGGCACTTTGAAAACTGCACTTGTGTCAGCTAGCGAAGTTGCAAAAGTAAGGGTATTGTTCTGAATCAATATCATGCGATATATATATATAAAACTAAATCGGTGTTACTAAATGGCTATTTCGACTGTAGGCGAGATCTAGCGTAAGAGACAAATGCTAATAGACAAGGGAAAGCAATCTCTTAGAGAAACTGAGAACGATTTTATAATCAGAGTGATTTCCAGAAATAAATTTGAAAGTTAGTTCAATTTAAGTCTGTTTAACAATCTTTGCTGGGCATAAATATAATAATTTCCCGATCCGATCTCCGCGTATTAATTTTGAAAACTTATTTGCTCTCTCTCTCTCTCTGTCTCTCTCTCTCTCTGTCTCTCTCTCTCTGTCTCTCTCTCTGTCTCTCTCTCTCTCTCTGTCTCCCTCTCTCTCTCCCTCTGTCTCTCTCTCTCTGTCTGTCTCTCTGTCTGTCTCTCTTTGTTTTTCTTCCCCCAACTCAGTAAAACAATATTTGTTGAATACAAATAACTGTTAAAGAGAAACGACATTTAAGAAACATTTCTAAAAATGAATTTCCTGCCGACTATATGACATATGAAGGCTGCCTTGTTAGGCGACAAGACACACTTTCCCCGTAAATGTAATGTGTAAGTGTAAGTAAGTCTTTTAAATAAATCTCTTTAATGGGAAAGGTATCTAGCATTCGTTGCATCCGGCTGAGATTATTTTCTCTTTTCGGTTTTTTTTCCTCTTCTTCTTTTTAATACAACATAGAAACTCCCACTTAACACGCTCTGCCACAAATTGCAAATATGAATAAGTTATTTAATACCTACGCATATGGAAAATTTACTACGAATGACCTTTAGATGAAGGATTTAAACTTTTTTGCGCTTTACAATGAAATTAAATTTTACTTACGCTATAGAGAAAGAAAAACATATTTAGATTAAATTTTCAGGGTCATTTTAGTGTTTAGTGTTTTAGTTTTTTTTTTTTTAGTAAAAACTTTTTTGAATACAATTTCTTAGCGCCTTAAAGAGACAACAATCTTTTTTTATTTTAAAACAATTTAAACATTTCCCGATAATCTATCATCTGGTTTGTGTTAAATTCACTCAGATTACCGTTAGTTTGTTTCATTTGTTTTTTTTTGATATTAGAGAAAATCTCAAGAGGTTTTCAATTATTCGAGACACAAGCAACGTAAACTTTATATATATCGATTTTTTTTTTGTTTTTCAAATCTATTTACGCAAAATTATTGAACGATAAATCGAAGGTTATAAAATTAGATAAAAATCAAGACTGCATTCTATCAAGCTGACGCCAAATGCCGGAAATATTTCATACTAGGTCTGACATTTAAGTTCATGTTCTACATATCTGTCCACATTGTAATGATGATGAAAATCGCTATAAGTTTCGCTTGGGCTAAGCAGCGGCCAACGACATTTCCCAGTAATCTATACTCAGGCCTTACAGTGATACCGTTCATTTCGCTTAAACAATAGCATTTAAAGTACCAAGTAATGGTACTAGTACTGCGGAAATTACATTTGGGAAAATAGGGTTTTTATTTAACAATCTCCCATCTACTAAAATAAAGAGCTCTAACGCATAAGTAGTTCTAAATAGCTTAAGTGGGGCTAGGCTTGCACACTGATACGATAGAAATTAAGTAAAAACTTGAAGTGTAAACGGAAATGTTGCTTGGTTCAATAACATTAAGATACAAAGTTTGTAAGGACGTTGCTCTCTTCAACTTTTTCTTCAACGACAGTTTACAAATATAAGAAAAACATCCCAAGCCGTACTTTGAATGGAGCTCTGCAACTGAAGGCAGTGTGGTTTCCAACTGCACTCAGTGGAAACTGTGAGCTCCAAAATATCGCATGTTTATATATTTGGTTTATATATTTGGAATATTTATATTTTTGAAAGTAAACATCCCCATAAGCATCCTCTGAAGGTTGGGATTCAAATCGTCGTGGGCGTTGCTAATCAACTCTTATGGTATTTCACTCGCAGCATATGAACAGGAATACCCGCTAAATCTTGTCTTTAGAGAATCAATCTTAGAGACAACTCACTTTTTCATTCACTTTTGGACGTGGTTCTAAGAGTGACGAGCTGTCCCCTGCCGATGCAGTAATAGCTGCCGTGAGGGCAGATCAGACCAATCATGTCTTTTACGAAAGTGTTTTAGTATTTACAACTAAAACTGAAGCTGTTCTTCAAACCACGAACAATGCTCGCAAAACCCAACTCAAAGAATATCGTCAGCAGAGATAATTTGTCGTTCGGCGAGACTGTTTGTAATTTCAAGGCCATTAACAAAGTAACCATTGCCACTTGCGGAGACAAGATCAAAATTGTTTAGGCGTCGAGTCAATTAGATCTCTTATGTAACGAAGGAACAGATCTATCTGTCAAGTCCATGGCTTCGGCACTTTTAAAGACGCAGGACCCAGTAAAAAAGTTCGACCTTCAATAATATATTAGAAAAAAATATAAGAGAGAATTAACGAAAAAATTTGACAGTACTACTGTCAACAGTACTCGCATGTTAAACCCGAGTCCGTTTTACCACCAGATGTCCAATGCACATGGCGAAATTCAAGACCAAAACATTTCCAAGAATTCGTCTTGGATCCGTAAGACATCTCTGCTGTTCGGCCTCCTTTCACAATTAAACATACATTTCGTGAATGCGAGAAAATTTCCAAAAATTCGAAAACTCATATTCGAATCATCGAACCCTATGCGCATGTGGAAAGTGCTTGAACAACATAATATCGGCCATATATTTAACTTTATTAAAATGATAACATAAAACATCTGCCCTGTCTTTTTTTGAAAGATGTGGCTAATAGTCTTTGTTACTAGTGCTTATCCTTTTTTAGCCCTAAAATTTGTTTAGGCCAGATTTTGAAAGGTCGACTAAATAAACCAAATAATCTTTCCGAGAGTAAAGCTAACACATTACAAGAACATTTCGTCAACAAAGGGTTTTATGTGGTTATCAACGACATACCTTATCTTGCACTTTCAACCGGGTCTTTCGATAAGTCTCTTTGGGATAATTTGCTTACTCATGTATTATGCTGACAATAATTGGGACCTTTTTGACATCGCTATGTTAGGTTATCTTTTACATTATTCCGTTTGCATTGATCAAGAATACCGGTCTCAAAAGAGACGGGAGAGAGAGAGAGAAAATTAATATGTCCATCTGTCCGTTTTCATTTTTTTATTAAAATTGTGCAACAAGCTTGACAAGTGATTTTGCACTGAACCAAACTTAAAAGTAAACCAGAACATTACAGTCGGGCGAGGTCGGCTATTAGATACTCTATTCTAATATAGTTATGCTCTCGTTTTGGTAATAATACATCAAAAGGTCCACATTAGTTTCATGCAAAGGCATACTTTTAATGAAAGCCTCCTATTGGAGTTATTCTTATATGCGTTGACATCCAAAAACTAGACCGACATGTTCCAGGTTAGTTTGCTATCATGAACCAATTTTCACTATAAAATATTAAAACTTATATCTATTTCCTATATAAAGATTCAGTTTTCGGAGAAACGATTATATCAGATAGGGTGCAAAAAATTGTCAAGCTGAGCCAAATTTTCCATACGAATTTTCAATACCCAATACAGAGCGAAGTTTGTGTAGAAGTTTGTGTTGAAAAATGATGACTAGGGCGTTGTATGAGAAATGGTCGAAAAAGTTGATCGATCCAAACCATTTTCAATGTCTCATAAATTGTGATCTGTTGCTTGAACATAAATTTCCATGGATGGATAGGCGATCAATTGGTTTATCTTAAGCCATTCTCGGTGTTACATACGTCCACCCAAACTTAATATACCCTCCACGACAATTGGTGTAGGGTACAAAAACGAAGATTAATCAGCTTACATTAATTAAAAATTTTTATTTTTCACAATAATGTTTAAAGTACAGCTGCGTTATATACATAAAATTTGGTAGAAATCATTTTCAGAGTAAATTAAAGAGTTATTCTGAAAACTGATTCCGATCGGTCGATTGAGACGCTCATAGCTAATAAATCTGTTTTACGGAGCATATTGGATTCATTTTAGAGCAATTACAATTTTTGTTTTGACCCTCATAGATAAACCAAACCGATTTATATATCGATTATTCAAACATTTATCAAAATTCACGACTAAGTTTTGTGCGAAAAAAATATACACGTGATCGACAAAATGATCTGAACACTTGACATAACTTGATATAAACACCAGGTTTTGTTTTATTTGCTTAAGTGTTGGACCATCGCTTGCTTGTAGCAGGGCTATTCTTCGCGGAAAAGATTTATGGAGATGGTCCGGCTTAGCAAATGAGATAAGCATTCGCCGACGTTGAGAAAGACTTGGATATTAAGAATTTTTGGGTTTTTTTTTATATATGTATGTATATTCTCGTCGTTTCTTAAAATTTGCAAATTATTCGTAATATAAAAAGGGGTCGGGAAAAGGGGTAAAAGTGGGGGGGGGGGGGGGGGAAATAAAAATTGTAATATCGAAAACGAAAACAATTAAAAAAAGAAAGTAAATAAAGAAATAATAGTAAAAAGAAGCTCACCTGGACAATGTTCTTCGTCAGTACGATCGTAACATTCGATCACACCGTTACATTGATACTCTTTCGGTAAACAGCGATCGTCGCATTTGAATTCATTCGCTGCACAAACTGTAAGCACATGTTTTATATAAGAATTAAATTAAAATTGAAAAAGAAGCTGAAGACTACTCTTCAAATGAACACATAAATGGCGAACAAAGGGTTAATCGATATGTAAGACAGACACAAATGTATGATGGTATTAGTCTTTATGTTGATGTTAGTACAAATTTTCACAATTTCTTCTTTACGATATGTGCTAAGTGCCTTAGTGGATGTAAGGAAGTGCGAAAATCCGGTGAATTTCTCTTCAACTTTTGTTATTGTAATCATTTAATTAACTTTTTTGCTAAAGGAACAATTATTAGAGTTTCTCCGAACATGCATTCAATTTTGATCACAAATATTCTCAGATACATTTATTTAATAATTAATAATATATTTTTTTGAAATCGTAGAAATATTTTTAAACTTTTTTAAAATTTTCTTCCAAAAATGCGTATCGAATATTTTTGGTGACTTGACATGAAAAGTGTTTTGGGGGGAAAAAAAAACCGATTAATAATTTTGACTATTTATTCTTTTACTCGCTTCATACGCGTTGCAAAGATTGTTTGAATAACGGATTGAAGTCAACTACAATAATAAACACAAACATAATGAATAAAATAAAGTAAATAAAATGTAGAAAAAAAAATGTTTTGTTAAACATCGTCCGAACCTCCGTCCATTTCGAGAACTGCACTCAACCGTCTTATATATACAAAGAACGATATTGACGAAGCGATATTATTTCACACATTTAACCAAACGCTTTAAACGAATGCAAGGAGTTTTTTCTTCTCGTACATACTCCATCCTTAAGTCTTGCATTAAGTTATGCTAAGCATCATTTGTCTCGATGAGAAGCAAACCGATCTGTCTTACTTCGTCCATTCGTTAGAGTCTTTCAAGTAATAGAAATCATGTTTATGTAGAAGGTACACTTAGGTGTGTAAATGCCTTGAAGGTTGACGGTGCGTCAAGTTTGTTTTTTTGCAGTGCTTTTAATATTTTTGTAAATTTCCTCTAGAAGAAGAAAGTATACGAATCTCATCGACTTCAAGATGAAGCTTCAAATTTATGTTTAAAAATTTTAGTTAACCATCGCAATGCAGTTCGACACACACACACACACACACACACACACACACACACACACACACACACACACACACACACACACACACACACACACACACACACACACACACACACACACACACACACACACACACACACACACACACACACACACACACGA
>CCAG010011119.1:0-56550 GCA_001077435.1 Glossina morsitans morsitans | reverse complement strand
CACACACACACGCACACGCACGCGCACACGCACACGCACACGCACACGCACACATCTTCTTTATATCATTTTATTATGCTCTTCAATACCTTTAATGAGTTAGAGTTCGTTACAATCGTCATAAAGCATTGAATATCACTGAAAAATTACGAAATGCAACTGAAAACACAATGAGAGAGACATTACACCACAAATGATCGACAAAACGTATTTTGAATGAGAAACGACAAGAGCGAAAGTGAGAGACAACAACAAACACATATACATGTATGTATGCAGTAAAAGAACAAAGAAAAAAAAAAAAAAAAACAAGAAGAAGCTAAACAAAGATTTTATACACTGGATTTTAAGCTGTTGTTATACCCTTTTCGTAAGAAGTATTATCCTCAATAGAACCACAATTTTCTTCATCTTCCCCGTCGAGACAATGTTCGGTACCATCGCATACATGCTCATCGCATATAACGTAACCGCTATGACGGCAAGTGTAGGTCGCGTCACCACGGCAACCACCACCATGTTGAGGCGAAGTATAAACGGGACTAGTTTCGGTAACATTGAAGTGACGAGGTTCAACCTCACCCTCACCAGAACCGTCAAAATCATTATCACCACCAATATGTATATCACCTTCAGTACTGGCATCGAATCCATTATCAGTGTCAGTTTCTGTTTGAAGGAAGTTTAAGAAAATAAAAAAAAAAAAAAAAAAAAATTAAAAATTTATTATAATTTCACATATGCTGGGAAAGCGTAAGGTAGGCCAAGCTTTTTTTAGGGGTTAGAGAGAACAATATCCATTATTTCCGGCAAACGCAAACACAAACACAGAATAAAAAAGCCAAGCACTTAAAAAACCCACATGGCAAATAAATTCCATCGGCTCATGAAGCCTTTTTCGTTTTTGTTATACATTTTTTTTTAAAAATTATTTTAGTTACAAAATGGGGAAAAAAAGGAAATTTTAAAAATCGTTTTAATTGAGTCGATCTCAATAGCGTTCCATAATTAATAAGCAATTGTTAGTAAAACAGTTTTCTAAAGTAAACATAACTTGACACAAAATAAAGGAAATTTTCAAAGCGTGGATTAAGGCGAATTAAGAAAACACGCAACGAAGTTAAAGTCTTTTAATTGTTACTTTTCCTCAAAATAAATACGAAAGTTAGTAAGTAGTTCTAGTATTTCCAGTGAATCCATTCATTGGGGCATCAATCATTACTAGGGAATTTTTCCAAAGACTTTCTACTGAATATTTATTTACGTAAGAAGTTTAAAATCTTACAATCGGATAAGGCCGACCATTAGATACATTATTCCGCAATGACTGCTTCAAAACATGCTCGTATATGGCGAGTGATTTTAAAAGACATCTAATCTCATGCATTTTCGAAAGGTTTTCATCTTTAGGTGAAAATGTGCCCATTAAAATATCTCTCTGCATTAGGTAGGCAGATGGACAGACGTGTATGCAGACTTAAATCGATTAAAAAAAAAGAAAACAAGAGAAATAAATAATATCCACTCTTATCCACTTATCAAGTCTTACTGAACTTGAAAACTTGAACGAAAAAACAATTTCTCTGTTTACAGCCATAGTTCTTAGTACGAGTAGAGGGTACGGATGTAGTAGTCTCGTCGTTTTGCTTGTTACGCATAGAAATTAGGTATTAGAAATTGCATAAATCGCGCATATGCTTGGTCTTGGTCGTCGTGGATTTCAAGACGACTTCGAAATTTTTTGTTGCATTCATCGCTCTCTTCACCTCTACACTTGCTTACAACTTGCTTACACGAGCTTGCACGCCTGCAAGCACCGAGATCAAAATTCAACATGCATGTTTCCGATGTGGAGTCACAGTTAAGAAGTAAAGTCAAATTCATTCATAACTAGCTATGTAGATGCCGAAGGTCGAATAAATCTCAAAAATGGCGAATTTTAAAATGCTATTTTTAACGTTTTAAAATTTTAGGCCCTTGTCGAGGTCACCCGATCGGTTAGCACGCTTAACTTTTTTTTTTGTCGTTGATGTTGTTAAATTGTGCATTGAAAATATTTGTAAAGGACGGTTTGATACGATCGCTTAAGAGATCAATTTTCAAGTTTTGTCGTACAACCCACTAAAACATTGACTGATCATTCGAAAGAAGAGGGTTTGAGCTTTTGGTCTCAATTTTAATGAATCTGAACGCACCAATATAAGGCGAAACAAAGATGGACGCGCATGGCTAACACGACTCGGAGTCATATACTTTTTAAAATTGTGTACACATTCGAGGATATCGCATCAATATTATCCCATGGCGAATCCTCTTTAATGCCACGGGGAAAAATGAATTAAGAACATTCTTTAAAGAAAGCGTTTTTTTTTTGCTTTTTTGTCTTCGCAATCCATCTATGTATAGGGTTTCCTAATGAGGAAAGGCGTCATTATCGTTTTCTGTTTAGCTAATTTTTCCTAAAGTGTCATAACAAAGTTCATTATTTCCTCGGCGAACAGTAAACAATTCGACAAAGTTTCATTGTTTAATGAAATTGTCGTTCTTGCATGGAATCGCTGTAGATTTTAGTATCGATTAACGATCGCTATATTTATACTAACATGTAAATCATCAGAAATGATTGCAGAAATGATCTACAGTTAATTTTTAAGGAAGAAGTTGTATCCATCGGATGTGTTCAAAATAACTTTGATCGCAAGAACCGAGCTCGTGATAGGGGAGGGTGGGGATATTAATTGGAATATATTAGAGTACGTTTGAAATGCAGATAAAAATGGACTCTGATTTCACGGTATTTGATTTCATCCCTAAAAAGGTTTTACCTAATGTTTTTTAAACCGTTTTTTGATCAAAAATGGAATTATTAGTACAATAGTTACGAGTCCTTTCAAGATTACTCGTCATTATTTTCAAATTTTAATTAGCTTTTGTTAGTATTAGTAAAGCATACATTAAGATACTCGTGGTAATAACTATCTTTAAATGTTAGCCATTAACAATTTTACAAACAACGTTAGTAGGAAATCCCAAAAATAAAAGAGGAAGGAAAACTTTCGAGTTTTTTGCGAGTTATAGCTTAAGAATTTTTAATGGGCGGAAATTTGTTAATGTTTCGTGTGAATTGAATCGGTCGGTTTTTGATACCTGTACGAGAGCATTCTTCATCAGCTTCGTCGGAATGGTCCTGACAATCAGGTTGGCCATCACATCTTAAATAGCATGGCAATATACGGCCATCTTGGCATAAAAATTCACCGTTCGGATTAACTAAACAATTGAATTCTTCGCTGGTAGATACGTCGGTGTGTGGACCTAATGGATGTCCATGATCAGATTCTGACGAAGTACTGTCAGGATGGTGACTACCATAACGGGGATCAATATCAGGATAACGAGAATCGCTTCCCGAGTAAGGAACGTTTCCGTCAGGATGACGATGATCACCGTCTGGATAATGTTCGCGTTCAGGATAGCTATGGTCGCCTCCTGGGTAATGTTCACCTTCAGGATAGCGACGATCGCCTCCTGGGTAATGTTCGCCTTCAGGATAGCGATGATCACCTTCTGGATAATGTTCATTTTCGGGATAGTGGTGATCGCCATCTGGATAATGCTCATTTTCATGGTAGCGATGATCTCCTCCTGGGTATTGTTCGCCTTCAGAATGGCGATGATCACCTTCTGGGTAACGTTCATTTTCAGGATAGCGATGATTACCTTCTGGATAATGTTCATTTTCAGGATAACGGGAATCACTTCCACGATGATCAGAGTCCTCTTCTGGATAGCGTCGATCGCTTTCTGGGTAATGTCCGCTTTCAGGATAGCGGCGATCACCTTCAGAGTAGCGAGGTTCGTTCTCCGAGCGATCCGAACCTCCGGCCGGATATTGATGTTCACGTCCCGAATTACGACCATCATCGACTGGATAACGTTGATCCTCTTCTGAATGGCGATTTTCCGTGTATCCACCATCATTTCCCTCTTCGCCTGAATGGCGTTCTCTGTGTTCGTCTTCATTTCCGCGATGCCGTTCATCTTCCGCAGATAATTCGTCTTCATTAAATATGGTATCACACATTTCTTTTGCTTCATCAGTTTCATCTTCACAATCAAATTTATTATCGCATCGATATATGCAGGGAATCTCTTGACCGTCACCACAAGTGAAAAAGCCATCTTGATCGCAGTCATACTTAAAACCATTATTGCCGTGCTCATAACCATCCGGTGTAACATTATCAACATATTCATGATCAGTAACATCTAATGATATCAAATGTTTAAATGCATTGTGATGAGAAAAGATTGAGAGACGCAGATAGATTGAAAGAAAATTGCAGAGGTTTATGTCTTAGCTAAGTCATGTAAATGTGTAGAATACAGTTAACGACCCATTCATCGAGTAAATGAGAGAGAAATAGATTAGAGTCTGAACTAAAGACTCTCTAGAAGACCCATTACTACTACAACGATTTTATCTTATTTAAAACCAAAGAGAAAAAAATGTTTTAAAGTATTTGAGCAGAGAATTTTTTCGTAAGAATTTTAAGTCTTAACAAACTCTTTTCGAAGGCAGGTTTTCCTCTTTTTCCTTGCACTTACCTGTGCGGAAGTAAAATTGCTCATCCACCTCAGCACTGAGATTTTGTCCTATACGTCGATATTTCGCAATTTGGTCACGCAATCTGTCACCGAAATCTTTCATTTTTTTAGGCAACTCTAACTGCACAATGCAGTGAATTTTATAGTGATCCGAAGTTGGACTGCAAAAAGGAAAAATAGCATTATTATTATTCTGCGATGTTCTTATTTAGATCTTTCCATTACAGTACTTACATGACCCTTACAAATTTCACTTTAACGCTATAATCGACGTCGTCACCATACATATCCGAAATCACTTCCATAAAAGCGGTTTCCACTTGATGACCTAAATTTTGATATTGAGGGCTGCTGGGACCTTCGCGGTACTCATCAAGCCACGGTTCATTAAGAGTGAATAAAGTTTGCCCTTCAAAAAAATTAATTTGTTATATACTTTTCCGAAAATCACTTTAAAAAAAAAACCGCATATTATTACATTGATCAGTTTCGTAGAGATCGTCATCGTCGCCTGAGCCCTCAAAATTATCATCACCATTCGACTGTCGTTTACTATGTTTACCGGTGATCTTCTGTAATTTTTTTGGTTGTTTCTTCGCCTTTAGTTCTCCATCAGGTCTTACATGTTTTCTCTTTTTACGTTGTTGCTGTTGGCCATCTTCCCCTTCTGTTACATGTTGACGTTTTTCTTCTCGCCCGCTAAACGTTCACCATGACTACGTCTTCTATGTTGTTTGCTTTTAGTTTTCTCAATGTCTTGTGACTTATTATCGCTACCAAACAGGCGGCCCAATTCTCGTCGCACACGTTTAACGCTTTGCATTAACCAACTGCCGCCATTTTGATCTTCACTTTCTATGGCTTCGACTGGTTGCAATTCATCTTCAATTAAATCTTGTTCATTAAGATCGCGGGCGCTGCGCAATTTCGTTCCAGACGCTGGCACATCCTCGAACTGATCAATATCGAAGGTATCATCAAATGTTAGATCATTCGTTAGTTGCTGAAAAAAAAAAAACCAAACAGAAGATATATTTTAAAGAATTTAATAATAAATTGAGTGAATTAACAAAACAATTACAATTAATTAATTATCTCTACCTGTTTGAAAATAATATCCAAACATTATATTTGAAGCCATTTTATTCTCAAAAAAAAAAAAAGAAAGATAACAATAGATGGCATTAGTTGAAGCTATAATCACAACAGAACTGCTAGCTAGCTAACTATTCGCTATTATTTCTATTTATCTTTTTCCCATTCATTTGTGTGAACAGCACAATCTACATCGCAGTTGAAACACTTGCACGCGCCTGATAATATCGTAGAAATATTACCATATATATATGACGAATGGAAATTGAATCTGTGAACCGAATCAGCCAATTTACCTTCTCAGCGAACGAGCATGAATCTCACTTGAACTCTGTAAGCAAAGTTTTAATGTCTTGGCTTTTCTAACATATCTCAAGTTTTCAATAGATTTTTTTTTTTTTTTGTTTGCAAAAGGTAGGGTTAAGTATTTTGGTTATTTTCAAGTCGTAATATTTCTATTATAAGCAGTGTTCAGCATTAGAGTAAAGCTTTCTGTTATTGAAATTATTGTCTTTGCTAATTAATGTAATTCTGTTACATATACGATAAACAATAACAGCTGACAAAGTTTGTCTCTCTCTCTCTGTAAATTACAGATTACGGTATCGCTGTTAGTTTTCACGCAATAACTTAACATTGTTCGTTTGAATTATTTCAGGCCTGCAAACGCCAGCATTCACCAAGACGGAGAGAGAGCGAGAGAGAGAGAAAGAGAGAGATTCATGCAATCACCCTTACGAATGAACGTAAACCGTAATGAGGGGTAGATTTGTAATTTCAAGTGTTTACTTGTTGCCAACAAGCGTATGCGTAAAGTTGTTTTATTTATAAAATGCGAATGAGTGGTAGATCTACTACAAGAGGGTGGAACCCACACTGCACCGAAAGAAGTCCATTTGTAATCTGGCAAAAAGTTGTGACAAATATTTTTTGCGATTGCAAGAATAATTTTTTTTTATTGATGAATTACTTAAGGGGTAAAATAAATTGCTACGCAAACATTCTGAGCGAATGGAATGAAAAGATACACGAGTAGGGGGAAATCATATTTTGGTAATAATCGCTTCAACTTTACCGCACTGTAGTCTTTCGTTATTTGAGCATTTGAAGTACGGTATTGGTTGACATAAATACCCTACATTATCCAGTTCTTTACTGCGTTTAAGAAAGTTGGAGGCAAATAAATATTTTTAAGTTTTAACATCAAAAGCCATCTGAGTTGTGAATAAATGATTAATTCGCGCAAAATTTTTCGACGATATGAGGCGAAAAACTAGTAAGTAGTTAGTAGTTGGTTTTGATGTTAGAGAGAATTTGATAGCAATTTCAGAGCGAGCAGCATTTCGAAAATCGAGATCCCGTGCTACGCATGAGAGACCGTTTGCGTTTCCCGGAATTGAAAAAGCGAAATGCGAAAATTCAATGAAATTTGATGAAAGTCACGGACCACTATTGAAAGAGAATACTTTGCATAAAGATGAGTTTTTCTGTCCGGCACGAAATACTCTGTGCGAGTACCGCAGACTCAACAAGCGCACCTTTTCGCTCAAAGGATTAACTGTTTGAAGAATTGTTTGTTATGTTTTCTTAGCTTATTGTAATTTTTTGAAATGTTTGATGCGAAATGAAAAACTTATTTTAGTTTTCTATGATTGATGTAAGCAGCAATACGCACTGTCGCGAGCAGTTATGCCCATAAAAGGGCATTGCAAACCTATTGCACTTACTTTATTAAAGCGAGATCGTTATAAGTGTATGATGATTGATTACATTCGATAATAATCAACGCATCTATTAAAATTATTAATGGCAATTATGTTTAATGCTTAGTCTTATTGATGTTTTTGTTTACATACCGCCAGCTATAATAAATAAATTTACAGCAACTTTATCAATATTAATGCACTTCTTAACTGACAACAACAAAACGGTCATAGTGTCTTATCAGTATCGTGTAATAAGCCGCGCAACGAACGAACGATTAATAATTAGAAAAAATTATTGCTATACAAATAGATTGCATTCGTTGTCTTTGAAATAGTTGGAAATTGGGTCAGATAAGTAAGACAAATAATTTTTGAGGAAATATTATAACAATTTATTTATATAATTTGTCTTTAAAGTCCTGACCTTTATGTTGTTAAGTGTTGGATTTAGATTTGCTTTCTTTCGTTTATTTCATTTGTATTTTTATTCATTTACAAATTCGTAATAGTTAGCGGCCGCACACAATCGCAACAATCGCAACAATGATTAAATACATGACATAATTCATTAATAATTTCCGTTAAATATTTATTTAACTTTTCAAACGAAACAAAGAAGACTATGCCAAGTTTTCTTTACTTGGTGTAGTCACAAAAATACAATAATAATGAATTCATTTACGTTTGTCATGTAAACGTTTTAATGAAATGGCTTAGCATTTGGATGACACTTTAAGCTTTTGGATAACACGCGATAAATGAGTGGAAAGTTGTTCACAGTTTCAAAGAGAGAAGTGCAGGCCAGCGCTTATAAAACTCGCAAAATTCCTTATTACTGACAAGTAGCATGCTGTAGACCCACTCATCTTACGATTGTATGGAATTTATATATATATTGCGCTAACTTTTGGGAGCCAAATCTTTTGTAGAGATAAAGTTATAGCGGATTTAATGTTCGCATCGTAGAAATGTCTATACATGCAGACAGATATAATTGAATTCATCTCATGCAACAGCAAGCGACTCGTCCAAAATGCTGCAAATCCTTACCATTGATGTAACAATCGTCAGCGAGCCCAGCTACGTGAAAGAGAATACGAACCGCACGAGGAGGAGGAAGAATGCGTTCGATATGACACCTATCTAAACAGTTTGTGTTCACTTTATCTTGGGAGACGGTGGATTTGTTGGGAGATAAGATATCTATAGCGAGTACTTTCCTCGTAATCGGAACCAATCCGATTTTGAGAGAATAACACATGCGCTCTTCGCAAATGTGCGAAGAAAAATTTCAGCATATATTGTGGCGATACAACAAAGTGACGCAAAATACTGTAAGTAGAGACGGCGACATGAGTGATTTGAAACCGTACTAACACTTATGCGCATAATGCCTGTTAAACCATAATTTGCGAGTTGCAGATCAATGAATCGAGCCATGGCTTTACGTATCCTATAAAGTGATCCCGATGGAAACCAAGCACGCTTGATAATATGTTGTCCATCAGGACAGATGGACAGATAGATAGATTAATTTGAATTCATTCCGTCATTCATACTAACTGAAATATGTGTATGTATATATGTATATGCATAAATTCCAGTCCGTGTCTGACGCATTTTGATTTCTGGTTTTCTTTAATCACTAATTACCGGTTATTTGAAAGCCGAATGGCGAATGAATCGGAACCACTTTGGCATAAATGTGCTGAATCTCAGTTTCCCCCTCTCACTTATTGCTGTTAAAGTGACAACATGAGAAAACCGATTGAAAAAAGGGAAAGGCTGACGTGATTGCTTTAATTATTTTCATTTATTTATTGCGCATATATTTTGTAAAGAACTTCACGAAGTCGGGTAACTTAGCTCATATACTCGCTTGTATTGAAAACTCGACTGCACTGGAAATTTGCAATCCTTTGTCTATTCGGCTATTCATACGGATTCCATTTACATTATAATTTGAGTGCGATCTCTTTTGGGTATTTTTGGTCTCTCTGTCCAGGTATCGAAAGTTTTTGCATGTCAATTACATATCTATCGCAACTATTTGTACAGGTTTTTCCGTGAACGAAAATGTCGGGGCGATAAACTCGGCCTAATTGTATCCTTTCGCGATGTATATATGTACATACATATATAGAAACATGTATATACGAGAGGAATAGAAAATTTTATTATTATTATATATAAATATATATATATAACAACAACTTAAATGAATTATAAAAATAAAAATATTGAAAAGAATACAAGAAAAATTCTTTGGCTTTGTCTCAATTTCTAAAATTGGCTTCATAAAGTGCATTCGAGGCATATGTGAAACAAAACAGAAGAAAAAAAAAACCAACAGATATGCAATGTTTTTTTTTTTACAAAAATTATTTTTAAAAATTTTCTAATATTTTTGTATATATTTTTTGCACAAATAATAAATGAAATAAACAAAAAGAAAGAAAAAAGCAACATACAATAAAAAAGACAAGAAAACCTTCGGTCTTGACGGTTTTTAAGTGATTGATAATAAATTTCAATGGCATAGTTTGCCAGACAAGCACTTAATATTCAATTACTTATTATCTTCAAAATATAAATTATGAGAAGATAATTAATTAACTGTTTGCTTATGGACGAATTAAAAATTCATTGAAAAATTGTTTGCAAAAGCAATTTTTTGAAAAACTCTTCACGCGACGTAGGGTAAAAATTTTTTTTCTCAAAGGACTTTAAAGCACAGCCTACCTTAGCTTTTTTGTTTGCTCTCCTGCCATCGAAACTTTAAATCCATATTTCGCGCACTTCCATGGTGGAATTTTGTTCACACCCATTAACTACAACGATCGATAACGCATTGTTGCACATTCAAATTGTTTGTATCTGGGTTTGTGTCTGGGTATTAATAGTGCAAGTCAAGTGTATTACTACTTGATTGCTTTTGTCCAAACAATTCGGGGGAGTGGTCGAAAAAGTGGAGCGATCGAAAACATTTTCTATGGCATTCGTCCATGGGTCCAAACACTAGATATCTCAATAACTGCGACCTGTAGTTTGAACATAAATTTACATGGATAGACGTCAGACGGACAGACAGACTTAGTTCAATTCAGATTACGATTACGATAGGTACAATAAAAGGTTTGTCTATCTTAAGCCCTTCTGCGTGTTACATACGTCCGCATTAACTTAATAAATCCTGTACCGCAGCTGGTATAGGGTGTAAAAAGACATAGAATTTAAAAAAAGATTGCATTTCAATATAATGATTCTTATCCTTATTCTAATGCTTTATCAATCTTCTATGCTGCAGATCAATGAAATTGATTAATAAATCCATTTATAAAAAATAAAGAAATAAACTTTTTTTTTTATATAATGTAAGGACATTTGTTTATTTACTTATTTATTTTTTATATATTTTTTGAATAAATTTACGAAATATGGATGTAGAGGTTGCCGGATCGTATCCTCGCCTGCATTGAAAACTCTACCGCACCAGAGATCATTAAAGTGTTTAGTCGCGACCCTTTGCCTGCATTTACTTCTTTTCTTGCATTTTTTATATAATTTTCTTTTGTTTGTTTCTGTCAATTTTTGCCAATTTTCTCCTCATATCGTTGCACAATACTCTCTCTGCTCAGTCGCCTGTTGAAGAAGAGTTGATCTCAAAACATGTTCGATTTTTGCTGTCTTCACATTTATTTATTCTACGTTAGAATATGAAAAAAGGCCCAAAAAGAGAACAAGATCGATTCAGTGATCGATCATATATATATATATATATATATATTTTATTTTTCTAAGAATTCTTTTCTTCAAGTGAACTAAAAGATGGAAAATAAACTTCATATCGGCGAGTTTTACACGATTGCACATAAAAACTGGGCGTGTTTATAAGAAATCGAAAGCACATTCTTTTTTTTGTACAGTCACATAAACGTGACTTTATTTTCTATCTTTTAGTTCTCTGAAATCGGAACTCATTTAAAACACACATGTTTATATAATTTACATAAATTACTGATATTCTCTGACCATAGCTATAAGTTCGATCGTTTATTGAATCAAATGAAGGAAACTTTTTAGTTCTTGCTATAGAAAGGTTTTCATCATCAGGCAACTTTCTATCGGGCTCCGTTACTAACAACTGCATTTCTTTCCTCCTTTCCTTTTATGGTGTATTGCGTGGGGTTGTTGAGACTACATATATGTCAGTGTTATGTAAAACTTTTCAGCTACCTGTTTATCATCCTGGCTAGTTTGGTCACTTTAAAGTTGCGTCAATTGAAATGTGTGGCGCAAGCGTCGATGCCCTTGGACGATGATAGTGTGTCCGAAACTCTTGATACCCTTTGAGCATCGGCGTAATGTGTCTTGTTGTCTACAAAGGTACAAGAGATTTATTTAGTCCTTTAATCAACCTTTCTTCTAGTCCTCCAACCTACCAACAGCGATCTTTCCTACCGTACCTGATGTCTTCGTAACCGATAAAAAATTGAATTGTATTTTGAACATGACAGAAAATGGCGCACACATCTCAACAAAAGACTACGGTAAACTACGGAAATATATTCTCGTTGCACGAAGGGGAGCCCCAAGCAAAAGTCTACAATGAACATAGTTTGAGAAATTAAAAAACTTAATTTCCAAAATCGATCGATCGACTCTCCGATCGCGTAATTAGCACAATGCGGGTTTTTAGCAAACTCTGGTTTTCATCGACTCTGCTGAGTATGATTGCAAAGTTTGACTGCAACTTGAATATTGGTTTAATAATTGTTTTAGAATGTTTTGCATATACATTGAAGCAAGGTTTAGTGCGATCGTTTTCATCATCCCGTCAAAAGTGATAAAGTGCTTAATAAGCCGACAAGAGAGCCGACATTACTAGGGATTACATATTGAAAATCATTTTCTTATTTGTCTCTTCTCTTGTCTGCCTATATTCTGTTTTTCTTTCTCATTGATCTATGATTAAAGATCGTTTACATTTAACCTTAGGGAGCATATGAGCATTTTTTACGTTTCAATATTTTGCAACAATGGCAAAGCATTCATTCCCGGCCCGATTGTTACTAATTAGCGCGATCGCAATCGCAATGCAAGCAAAGTGTTGTCTTCGCGAAAACATGGGAAAATCATTTTTGCGAAGAAATACTTCTATATACATAATTATATCTTTTTTTTTTTTTTTATTTCCTTTCCCTTCTATGCTCAAATGTCAAAGTCAGCACAAATGTTATGCATACTGGAGAGAAAAATGTTGTGCATTCGCAGACATAAGTATCGATGACGAGAATTCTTTGGAATCGGCAGACACGTGCTTATATATATATATATATATATATATATGTTCGTTTGTCTACCCCTCTCTCTTTCTCTCTTATTTTCTTCCGCTGTATCTCTGAAAATTAAATTTATATTCAATTTCGGAATTTTATTGTTGCATAAGCATTGTAAAGGTGTGTATGTGTATGTAAGCAATTGCCGACATGTGGTTAACCCACCTGTTGTCTATATTCACACACGCGCACACACCCAGGCACATGCTCAATATTCAAGCAATATATGTATAGAAAAAAAAAGTTTTTTTTTTTTTTTTTTTTTGTATATTTTCTTGGAAAACGTTTTCATTTTTTTTTTTTTTTTTTTTTTGTATTTTAAGTTTTTTAATTGTAACCTAAACAACACAACAACCGAACTAATTGAAGTCTCTATTAAAACAAGAGCCAACAAAAAATAATGACATTAAAATTGATTTAAAGTTTGAGTTGAGCAAAGACAAATAGAGCCCATCGCTAGCTATAAAAATTCTCATGCAGGAATTGTCTGTCATTCATAGGTCTTCTGTGCATAAACAAACAAAACTTTGAAAAAAGTTTTTCCAAACACTGAGTTTGTTTTTTTGTTTTGAATTTCACATATGTTGTTGTATGTTTCTCTTTCGTCTTTTTTTGAAAAGTCTGCAGCCTAGTAAAACTTTTACTATTTACTTTTGTTTTATTTTCATTTATTTTTCTACGTATACACACACATTCAGATGGTGTTGTTCAAATTCTAAGTATCATCGAAATTATGTTAAATGCTTTTGTAATGGAAAGAAGTGTAAATAATGGAATGGTAATAAGACAATATTTATATACAAGGAAGGAGTGTACTGGAGAGTTGACTGATCTTCTCGTTCGCTTTCAAAAAAAATAATAAGTGTAACGACATCGACAAAAGTGTAGCTTTTTAAAAAAATATTCCTATTACGAGTACGCCTTGGACGCTCTTACTGAAGGCCAAGTGACAACTTCTTAAGACATTTCTTTAAACAAAATCGCCATTGAATCAGGAACAGATATAGCGAGCGGACTTATCGCTGCAAGCTCGCATTCACATAGACTCGCTATCTTAATTGGTCCATAGCTCATGCGACAACTTGAGCTATTCAAAGAAAATGCCCAGCCTTCTTAGCCATGAATATTTTTCTCTTAGTGCAGTCAATAGGACGGTGGAAGCACAATTCTATTTTATTAGCGATTACTATTTGCGGCATCAGAGATCGTAATTATTAACTAGTTCCATGTAAGCATAAATTCAGCATAAGCTTTCTTAAATACACACAAGCAGTTTTACGGAAAACTAAGGTAACATATAAAAATAACATATAAAAATTTTGCATATTTAATTAAGGCCTTAACGCTTCTTGGATTACTTCATTTATTAAATATTTATTGGTGGCGGTTACACACCCTCAAAAAAAAAAAGAAAAGAAATTGTAGTTTATTTGCTAGGCGCCAACAGTTAAGTAATATTTATAATTAACATATCAAGAATGAAGCCATGAACAGCAATTAATTGTTAATTAACTGTTAGAGTAATATTTCAATTTCAAAACTTACTAACGACATATGCTATGCGCAATTAAAACAACAACAACAACAAATGAAAGATATATTCAACTAAAGGAAAAAAAAAGAAAAAATTATTGTAATAAACACCATCGCTAACATAACGTATAGATAGACGTTGATATGCCGGCACGTGAACTAATGCAAATTAATGGCATTAGTTCCGAAAATATAGACAAGTAATAACGATGATGATGATGATAATAATGATAACGATGATAATGATGATAATAATGATGATGCTGCTGATTATGATGCTTTAGTGTTGCTAATGCTTATTAACAACGTGACTCTATAAAGGAATATCGAACAATAACAACTAACTAACAGGTGCCGCGAACAAATTTCAAAAGTAGGGAAGAGCTAGTAAAACAAATTATGCAGAATATCATCTAAATGGGGAATTAATTCTTCAAGTAACGAAAAGATATAAAAAAAAAGTGAGAGAAAGAGGAAGAGAAAAAGAAAATAGCGGATATAGTTACGGTTTCGCATAATTTACTTCCTCCTGTTAAGAATTGACAGTTTGTCAATGTTAGTTAACTATAAAGGACAAATAAGTAACCAACAAGTAAAAAAAAAAAAAAAATCATTGACGTCTTTAAGACAAATGATGGATACCCTGGCAAGCATGTAAGACTCGCCAAGATAGTCGTCTATTGTGACAGTACGGGCTGACTGACCAGTCCAGTAAGGTCCAGGGTTTTTAATAACTTTCTTTAGCATTGGCCCGCAAAATCTAAATCGCAATAAGGTATACTATGAGCTCGAAGGGATTAGAAGAAAATATGTCTTATAAAAAGTTTTTTTTTAAGATTTTTTTTTAACATTCTTAACAATTAGTAAGTGTGTCGACAACAGATCGCATCCACTTTTCAATTAAAATGACTTTAGACAAAAACCAAGGTTAAATGTATCGAGTGTGAGACATGCGAACAAAAGCTGACGAACGGACAAATCAACAATGTGGTATTCATAAGATGTCCCTCAACATTATTACGGAATGTTACAAATCCGCTGAAGGAACTAGTATACCCCTTTCTATTTTTCGATGAAGTTTAGAAAAAAATGAGTAAAAGGCAAACCAAAGCTTCTTGATCTGAACGCTATTAAATTGAGAGTTTTCACATAGTATGTACATAAACTGTGAGCTACCGCAAGAAGACTTGTCAGCACTAGGGCGTAGGTGGTGTTTTACTTTATTTGTTCTGAACTTTTTTACGTTTGAATCAAAAAAAGAAAAAAAAATGTGTTAAAGTGTTAAAGCTGAAAACTTTTGTACGTGTTGCTGTCATTCTTTTGCAGTCAACTGTTCACAAAGATGTAAACTACACCGCGTTTAAAGCAGCCACATACGGTTCATGTGATGCTTAGAGCCAGTTACTCTAAGAGACAACTCGCTAGCTAGCCAACCAGTCAGCCAGCCATTCAACCAACCTGCAAGTCAAGCAGCCCGGCAGCTATCGCAGACACGAGTTACTGTAAAACGCGTCATGTCTATTATGGTCGTTTGCTTTATGAGAAATTGTTAAAACGTGCTCGGAATGCGAAATCACATTAAAATAGCGAAGCTCTGTGATTTCGATACATTTAAACGTACATCTATGTAACTGCCTGTATATCGCAACAATAACACATGTTGACTTGATTGTCAAGAGGGTGTAAAATAATAACAAAAATAAACAAAAAACACAAATTCTACCGGCAGGGTGGCTGTTTTTTTCATTTTGTAATGTCTAGCGAAAGCATTCCCGTCTTTTGTTATTATTATTATAAATACTGGTATTTGTTTGTGCCTACACTTTTTTATTCGTTTTTGTTTATTGTTGTTGTTGGTTTTCTATCTGTCTTTTATTTGCTTGCCATACATTACAACCAATTTGTAAACACTTGGTTAAATGGCAAGCAAGCAATCAACCAACAAACCAACGGTAATAACTTTCTGCTAGCAGTTCGATATTTCATCTCATCATCGCTACCCTGGAGCATGCCAATGTACGATAAAGCCACACACAGCATACGATCCATACATTTATTTCATTGCTAATAAAAGCTAGTTATTGTTGCTATCCGATACAGTTGCGTTTCAATGAAGACATGAAGAAGTTCTCATGAGTTTCTCGTTTGAAGTAAAAAATTTTTGAAAAATTTATTTGTTATAGCAGCCATAGGAAAATACATTTTCCCAATGTTGATAACACATATGAATGTATAGTTACCGGAAACGCCATAAGTTATATATACATCCTTAATTAAAACAATGAAAGAGTGAACTTTTTTTTTTCGTTACGTCTTGAATTTTTTCCTGTCATTCCCGTCAGGCTAAGTGAGAAAATTAATGTAATTGATCCAGAGCAGTGGAACCGTTACGAAAAACCCATAGATAAAGTGGAGATAGATCGCTATAGTCTGAATCTTACATCATTACAAATAAAGTAATGTCGAATTATATGAAGCAAGTAAATATTTTCGTTATATTCGTGCAAAACCGACTATCAATACAGATCACGCTACTTCACATTATACAAAATATCAATTGTTTCCATAATGAAATACTAAAAGTCATGTGTTGTTTTCCTTATATGAGACGGAGCTCAAAACATGAATTGGCGTAGTTCGTATCAGGCAAATTTAATTTTCTTTTCAAATCTTTTATTATTCCTTACCAATATGCATCATAAAGTACTAAAAATTAGATATTCTTGCCACATAAAAGCTTTTGTTCATTCGAGCATATATAGAGAGAGAGAGGGGCCCAAGAAAAAGAACTGCATTGCCAAAATTTAGTACCGTTAAATTCTATGTGAAATATCTATTATGGGTAAATTTTTACAATGAAGTCTTTGAAAGTAAACCTATTCGTCAAATAAGGTCTTAGTTTTCATGAGAATTCTTATATGGAAGGGGCTTAAGAGAATTAGCGTGTTCGATCCAAATTTTGCGTATCAATTTAAAATGCCGAAATACTAACACTAAGCCGAGAACTTTGCGAGAAATCTTGCAATATGCAAGTTTTTTCATATAATAGCTTTTTCCGAATAAGGCATTCTATGGGAAGGGATCGCATAAGCGGTTCGAACCAATGAATATTTAATAGGAGCCAGTCCTTGAGCTAAAATACATCAGTGTACCAAATTTCGTGAAAATAGATTGAACCCAAGGTTTCTTAAATAGATTTCCGATAGGTAGACAACTACGCTTAAATCGGTTCAAAAAATGGTACTAACCTGCTCGGTGTAATAAAAGATGGGCCGTTCACGAGTGCTTTTCGATATTTCATGAAACTGGACCAACTTAATATACATTATACCACAAAAGTTGTCAGGTATAAACATTACAAGATATATGATGAAGGTCTAGGATGGATTTTTTTCATATTTTCATAAAAAGAAAATAAACTTATATTATTTTGTTTTTTTAAACAATTCAAAGGTTTATATATTACTAAGAAAAATGTATCCATTTGAATAGTGATAATTGTATGCTAACCGTAGGCGGTATGATCAATGAATTATCAGTTTTAAATACTTTGTCAATGAAATTAGATTTGTAAAAATATCCTAAAAGTATGTTTTCATAAATTTATTTCACGGGTATTTTCTTAAAGCACTTGGATTACTTTTACATCAAATTTTTTAATAAAAGATCGCTGAATAGCAATTAAATAATTTTTTTTGTTAACATGTTTTCAGCATTATTGTCGTTTCTTTGTTTTTTTTTCTGTTTTAAAAAATTTTCGAGGTTTAAATTTTAGATATAAAAGATCTTCATTTAGCTAAAAATAACTTTAATACCAAAATTGCTCACTAATATTGCACCTCCCATATGGTCTAGTGGCTAGGATATCTGGCTTTCACCCAGAAGGCCCGGGTTCGATTCCCGGTATGGGAACTTCTTTGCACTGGACGTTAAAGCCCTAGTGTTTTTTTCTTTTTTAGATAATTTCGTTTTCCATAAACAACTGACATTACAGGCTGGCAAAGCCAATTTCCAAACCTTCTGAACTACTTCATCTAATACGTATTTTCGACTATTTTCGTGAGGAAATTCCAAATATTATATCTTTTCTTCATGTGATACAATCGAGGAAATGGTTCTGACAGTTTCTTATATCTATCTCGCTTCGATCATCTGTCTTTTCTGAGCGTTCTAAAGCACGTAGAAATTGAGATAATTGGCGGATTTTTTCTTAATTTGGAGGCCATTTAAAGTTTGTATTTTGTTTGAAGTGCTTTTGGATTTTTAATAATGAGTATCAAATAATTGGCCGGTTAAGGATCCTTTGGTTCCCGGTTTGAGCGTTTTAAATTCTTTTGGGTGTTCCAAACGGCCGAACAAACTTGATGTACATTTTACTACAACATAATGGGTTTTAAGCATTATAAGATATACGGTGAAGGCTTTCTTCTGGGCGTTGCAAACGTTCGATGATGGGTATAAAAATTTCTCCATTTGAGTAGTAGTAATTGTATACTAACAGTAGACGGTACGGACCATGAATTAGTAGCTTTAAATACTTTATCAATGAAATTAAAAACTATAATTCGATTTTTATAAAAATTTCCTAAAAGTATGTTTTCATAAATTTTGTTTCACGGTACTTGGACTACTTTTACATCAAATCAAAGTTTAAGAGAAGATCGTAAAATGTATTGTGGAATTGGGTCGATTTCAAAATTTTCTTCTTGAAATACAGAACAAAGAATTATTAAAAAAATATATTTTGTTGAATATGTCATCGAAAAGCAACTAAATCCTTTTTTTTCCAACATGTTTTCCGCATTATTGTAGTTTTTTGTTTTTTTTCTATTTAGAAAAATATTCTATTTAATAAAATAAATAAGAATAACTTTCATAAGAGAATTGCTCATCTCGACTAAATATACCAGATGGCGTAGTGGCTAGGATATGTGGGTTTCAACCAGAAGGCCCGGGTTCGATTCCCGGTATGGCCAGTTCTTTTACGCAGGTTCGTTTAGTCGGACTTCATCAACACTAGCATCGATGGCGCGGGGTACACTTATATCCACCCATGATTGCTCTCTGCATTTCAATCCAAATACTGCCGCAATGTTATCTGTAGGTTAATTATCTATCTTGTTACCTCTATAAAAGAGGGATTATGAATCTCATCTCGTTTTCATACTTCCATTTACGTGTTTTTCTTTGGAATTGCTAATTTCGTATATCCCGGCAGTGACCGGTCGTACAAGTACGGCCGGTCACCACGTGGAATAAACAAGTACTTGCTCGTTCAAGTGCTCATCAGACCGCTTTGCACGACACCTCGCCTGCTCTTCACTTATCTGTTCTGAAAATGTTTATTCGCATGGATTTGCTAAACTTATTATAGCCAGCCAACATTTGCTCTCTCGACGACGCTCTACGCCTTTGAAAGATCGATCGTCACTTCAAATAGATAGATAACTTATGTGATTTCGATCTTTTAGACTATTCACAGATTTATTTACTAACAACACGAATTTGTCCATTTGAATAGGGGCAATTGCGCACGTTAGGCACTATTATCTATGAATTCAAATAATTTTTTAATTAAATTAAAAAATTTCCATTTCTAAACGTATGTGTCCAAGAATGTATTTTACAAGTATTATCTCAAAATTCTCGTATAAAATATTTTGAACCTGTTTTCATATAAGACTTAATATGCAAAACAAGTCCTTACATTGCAACAAGATACAACTTTTAGTATATTATGATGGACATGGATGAAGAATATTTTTGTAGACAAAGGAAAGTAAGATATTCATTGGTCACTATACACTTTTAGCCTCTTGTTTGCTATATTTGTCACATTTCAACTTATATTTCGAAAATCTTTACATCCCAAATTGTACAATCACCTCCAAGTTAAATATGTTTGAAGCTACTCTCCTTTATTACCCTTTCTCTTTTCTTCAATATATATAAGTGTAATGGAACAATAAATAGAATGAAGCTATTTATGCTTAACAGCGAAGTCAAATAGTAAAGTTATTCCGGAGCGATTACTGTAAAATACTCTATACTTATATTGAAAAGAAAAAATGTGAGATAAATTTTGTCCATCAACAATCAAAGCCGTTGGGACTTGAGAGGGAAGTTTTGAACTTAACATACATATGTTTTTGGCAATTTAATGTTTGCTTATAAAGTGTATAATAGGGGGAATATTCACAACTAATACGTGGGAAGTTTTATTAATTTTTGTAGGTAAAAAAAAAAAAGAAAGAAAAAACGCTAACATATCAGTGACGTAGGTATGGCGTGGGAAAGAGTTTTGTGAGAAAACTATAGCGCAGTAAAAGTAGTTGCCTCAAGTCAAAGGTGTTGAGCGCAGCGTCGAATAACCGTAAACGTCTCCCCTATATTAGGTTACGAGGGTAATTTTGGAACTTACCAATCGCACACATCTATGGCGGTTATTATTTGAAGTGCTGACCTTATAGGGTTTTTAAGCTTGCAGGTTAAATACGTTGTTGTAAGTATGTTGTTGAGTATTTTTTTAGTAGATTTCTACAGTGAACACAATCAGGGAAGTTTTAAACATTGAGAAATGTGTCTTGGATGATGTGATGTGTTGCTTTCATTTCAAAAGGTCCAACCAACTTCAAAGACGAGCTAAGCCTTTTTCTACGCCTGCCTGTTCCTTCGTTTACAAAAAGAAAAATATAGGGTGAAAGAGCTTAAGACGAAATCAATTCACACATCCGTCATCGCGAGGGCCAAAATCACACAAGTACTGTTTGAATTGTTCCCTTAGGGCATTTGTCCGTAAGGATAGATGGAGTCTACGGTTTACGGATATTTCGAAAAGTTCGGCTGTTCTCGGTTTCTTTATATCTTTCTCCAAAAACTCGGGCTAAACGGTCGAGCACTTTTGGGTTTCTCCTCGCAACAAAGCAAACTGCTTATGAAAAGTGCCGACCGTCCGTATTCGGTAATGATAGACGTCCGAGTAAAGCTATGTTTTTGCGATGGTCTTCAACAATCTTTAAAAATACTGCTACTATCTTTGGTTTCAAATAGCCTATGACCAAACTCGAATAATATTTTTCCGCGTCATGACTCAAGATTGCGTTCGTGGAACGTTATCTTTATTCGCCCGTTCGAGCTGTTTCTCATCGACAGCTCAGTTCAAATGAATGCATCAAAATTGCAATTTTTCGTCTCGTACTTCGTGAAAATCGAACTTTACAGTGTCTAGTTGTTCAGTTTTTTATAAATTCAAAAACGAGAACAAAAAGGGAAATGGAGACTAGCGTTCATGTAAGGCAATAATTTGAGAAGGTTCTATTCTGTGACCATTTAAAAATAGGAACTTTTAACTAAACTAAAATAAAAAATAAAAAAAAAACAACAATTTTTCGAAAGCTCTTTTAGTGATAGGATGTTTCCTACTTTTGCGTAACAAATCATATAGACAGAGCATAACGTTTAACGAGTGGTATGTGTAGCAAATAGGTAATTAAATAATTATTATAATTGTTGTTGTTGTTGTTGTTGTTGTTGTTGAAATATATACATTTCGTGTATTTCGCATTGATTTGTTTTTAAAAACATAATTTTCCTATGTCTACAACAAGTTGCGTACACTACTGGTTGACCTAAATTTTACAGGTAAAATGTTTGTTTTTATTTATTTTTCGTTTTTTTTTCTGTATTGTAAACATTTATCGAAATCGTGGCGGTGATGAATGAATATATTTGCACTCTCTACTCATTCAAATATGAAAATGAACACCATTGAAAAAAATTTAGACTTTGTGGAGACAAATTGTTTATATCGCATCGTTTTTGTTGTTGTTGTTGTTATTGTTAAATAAACAAAAATGCAACTGCGATTTGACATAGATATCCAAGTAAGTGTCGGTTAGTACAGAGCATATGTGTAGGCGTAATAATCTCTAAAAAGCACGTACAAATGGACGGACAGACAGATATTAAGAATGCAAACAAATGCACGAAAGAAAACTGCATTAGTGAAGCCTCCTTCCGACTGCTGTCGTTATCCAATTTTATGATTTGATTGCCCAGCTGGAGCAGTGTTGTTGTGTACGAAGAAAAAAGCGAAAAAAAAACAAAAAAAATTAAAGAAAATATTTGGGTCTGCGGAGCAAGTGCAAAATAATTTACTAAGCATAAGAATCTAAATAAGTTTTCCAGATAGATAGGTAAATACATATGCGCACGTATTTCTGTGCATGTTTTAGATAAGAGACAATGAATCGTTTAAATACTTTTTACAACAACAAACAAAGACACATACGAACAGATTATGTTCTAATAAGTTGTCCTTGTTCTATAGTAAGTTCGTGCCTTTTATATAAAAATATATAAGTTTGTTAGTATACGTAGATGTTCGTGTATTTTTTTTTTTTTTCGTGCTTTTTTTTCTTGTATATGCATATGTCATATATGTCACTCTTGATTTACTTGCACAGCCATGACACATGAAAAATTTTATACAATAATTTTTACACTAAACGAGGTGTTGGCAACAATTTCATCGAAAAAAAAAATAAAAAAGAAAAAAAGTACATTAAAAATAAATAAAATAGTAATAAAAAAAAAAAAAATGAAAATGGAATGGATGGAAGAGTCTTTAGCCTAATAAGTTTTTTTGAGTTTTCTTGAGTTCTTTTGATTTATTATTGAAAGTCTTTCTAAATTTTCCTAGAAAGTAAAAAAAAAAGCTTGTTCTTCAAAATCCCCCGATGAATTTTCGACATGCCTTGCTATCACAATTTAGCCGATCAATATCATTTTCTCTTTTCGCTTTCTCGAGAAACGTCTTGTACCGCTATCCGGCTTACAATTTTTGCTTGAGCGATTTATAATTTTCTTATGTCGATATTTTCATTAATCTGCTCCGTGAACTTATCAACGATCGCTTTAACCATACCTGTCGTTTTAAATATATTTTATTACTATTTGGTTTTCTTCTACCGTGAAATTGTCAATAGAAACAATGCCATCAAAATCTAATAATTATGACTTAGCGAAGAAGGTGACTGCATAGCAGGGAGCAAGTGTATACATTTCGTTTTAAAATTTCACTCCGTGCATTCCGCAGCGTACGAGTACGAACTCGTAAACGATTACACCGAATCCATTATTAAAGATTTATTCGCATACGCATAAATCGATCAGGAAATTCTAGTGAAGTTTGAATTATTTAATAAATTTTCATAAATATGACGTAATAGTTAATTGGATCACAGTTAAGACTTTGGTAATTGCCGGCAAAATCCCGGTCACGACGGACACATTTAAACATATTTTTTTATATCAATATTTCTGACAAGGAAAATTTTGGCAAAATACTTCCGACAGAGGTAATCCTCAAACGCGAGATGCTTGCATTTTTGCGGGTCTAAAAACGAAAAAGAGAAGAAATATCGGCCAAGAACTCACGCTTCTTCTTCCTTTAGAATATGAATGCACATTTTCATATTATATATATATATATATTTTATATATATATTTTATATATAATAATATATATATATATATTTATACATTATTATTATATATATATATATATTTTATATATATATATATATGTATACATTTATACATTATTATTATATATACATATATATACATATATATATACATATATACATGAAAATTTCAGTTTTTTATGGAATATTTCATCTAAGTATTGGATCAAGCGAACAGTTCGTGACATTTTCCCAGCACAACTCGAACTCGTTTTCTTATATTTTCACTTAATTTTATTAAACCGAATATGTACTAATTTCCAGTAATATCATGATGCCATTGCTGTAGAATTTCTGAGATTTGTGGATTTGTGATAGAGTAACGGGTTACAGATAACAAGGTAGCAAAACATGCAAAAGTTAGAAGAATCTGTCGGGCAGGCTTACGGACAATTTTACATGCAATTGTAAGCACGAATTCTTGCATATCTACTAAAGTTCTACCTGTGATTCGGTTTCTACGCATTTAAAATTTTCTTGTATTAACCCTTTTTAGCTAATGCAGGCCCTTTCTAAACCTGCAGTTTGAAATTAAATTAACAGACGAACGTGTATCTCTGGAATAGAAGATGAAAAGGATGGACAGACGGACTGAAATGATTAAACTAACCTGAATTTTTGTGGGTATAATGGGTTATATACCATTATAGTAAACGCAATGGGCGTAGTAATCATGTTTTATACATGTGTGATAAAATTTCGCATTTAGTTTTTGAGTAAAAAGCTTGTTTGTAGGCGAATTAGGATAACCCTCAAACCCGATTGGGGACATTTAGTACTTTTGTGAAGTTTGCCAAGTGAAGTAATCCTAAGTTAATGCCAAGATTTATGATTCTTAGCAATAGGTAAACGGACGGACGAACTAATGCCTACAACTATACTGTACGCATGCATTTTTCAAATGAAGTTACAAGTATTGGATACACACTCCCACGCTACAGCGACTGGTATGATGAAATAAGTTTTTCAATTGCACAAAAAGCTTGCATTGCAATCATTTCGACTGACTAATGATATCGCATATTGTACCGTTACTATGATTTAAGTAAAATAATTATTTAATTACATTGTGTTACAGATTTCCTTTTGCTTTAATTTAGATTCTTGTTTTTCTTTTTGCTAACAATTCTTCATGATATTAAATAATATTTGAAGAATTTTTCTTTTTTCATTTCGCATTCTTCTTAAGACCTTAAGAGGTTCGTTTTTCATGTTTTCATCCTTTTTTATTTTTATTTTTTTTAATATCTTTGCTTCTGTGAATATTACGTAACATTACGTACATATACGTTTACGCAGCTCAAGCCTTTTTTTTTCAAGTGTTTCCCCAACTCTTTGTCTCCTTTGTTCTAAATGACAGGTAAAAGTATCCTTTTATTGTTGTGGTTGTTGTTGTTGCCATTGTTGTCTTCTATTCTTTATTATTGTGTTGTTGTCTCTTCTATAATTCTGTTTATTTGCTATATTATGGGCCACAAAACTTTTAAGTGGCTTTATGACTTGTAGCATTCACCTTAATAGGAAGCCACTACAACACAGCCGTTCACCATACCTTTGCTTTTAATAATAATATAAAATAAGAACTAAAACATTTTGTCTCTTATCTAAGAAATTGCAATGAGGCAGGCTTGGAAGGGGGAAGGGAGAAGGGGGGGGGGTGGGTGGGGGTATAACCAGCCAAATGGCTTCGTCTTGCTTTTTTGCAAGTCAGGCCAAAAACAATTAATTTTAGTGTAAATTAATCTTTAAAACGAAATAACGCCATATACCTGCAGGTTAATACTGTAACAAGCTGACAACAGCTCTCACTATATCATGCTGCACTTGTCAAAATGGGGAGCGAATTTTATAATTGTAAAAAAATATTGATCATGCAAATAAGAGAGAGAGAGAAAGAAAAAAAAAAGAACAACAAAAGCAAACCTTTTGCTGTAAATCATCGGTCCATGGCTAAGCTCGACAGCAAATAGTTTTTTTTTTTGTAGTTAATCGTTAGCATGTCTATCAACGGACGCAAAAAATTAAATAAAAATTTTATTATTTTTCTAAATCGTTTAACTTTTTGGAATGATGTAATCCGTAGATTTTCAATCAAGTGCCAGTGAGTGAGTATCCATCGAAAGATTAATTTATTACATCAAAGTTTCAAGTTTTCCAACCCAGAACCGTGAATCTGAATAACAAACTGACCAAAGGCACAGCATATTACCAAACTGTCGCAAGTCAAAGTCTTACGGTAGATATGAATACTACTTGCCTCATATAAGATGCTTTATAAGGCTTCTACTCCATATTAATTACATCGCATATGACTTGTGCTACGAAGTATATTAAGTTTGTGCGTTCTTAGTTTATCCCCAGTTCTATCCAAATAACGCCCAACGCCCTACACAACATAATTGCCAAGATATTTGAAAGTAAATTGTTACGTTAAGGTGTTTTGATCCCCTTTGAAAATGCATTTTATCGGATAGTCTTTATGAGCATTTTCCCTTTTTATGTTGAAAAATGCTTGCATGTCACAAGAATGCATGCCAACGACAAACGATGAAAAATAGCATTTTAGCGTACAAAATGTGTGTGTGTGTGTGTGTTTGAACGGTGTAGAACCATCTCTGGAACATGCACGTTTTAAAAAAACGAGTCTTTATATGGTAACGAGATCTATTTTTTTTTATTCTGTAATGAAAATTGGCTGGAAACATTAACTTGACACATCTAAGTTTGTTGTTTTAAATGTGGATCGCACTGGTTTAGTTATCGGATCCCTCTTCTTATTAGGCCTTTAAGCGGGATTATATCACAATGCGGTCGAGCGTATGTGGTCGTAGCTATAGTGTGTGCTCAGTCGTTAAAGGCATAGCACTCTGTCTCCTTCTCTTAGCTCACTTCTTTCTAACCGTTATTGTGCTATACATGTAACAGACATCCTCTAAGTGATTTCTGATATTAAAAAAAAAAAAAACAAAAAAAAAAGAAAAAAATTAGCATTAAATTCTAATTTTCGGTATTTCATAACGAAAGTAGCGGTGTAGAGTGCTTACTGGTAGGTAGTTTGGGGATTACAAAGTTTTGGCTTGTTCTTAAATGAACTGAAGATAGGCTAGAATGGAAGACTAAAGTTAGTTACTTAGTTACGCGGTGAGAGTAATTATGATTCTCTTAACGGATATCGTACATGTATTTAACCCTTGCGCCTTTATGCTGTCCGCCAGTAAGGCTAAGCTAGAACGGATTTAACGACTAACACTTTAGATCTAGACTTGGACTTGGGTTTTTTATCTGTTATCGCGCAACAGGCTTCTTCTCTCTTCGTCGAGGCGACTTCACTAAAGAAACTGTTCCCTCCGTTGTAAAGGCGACTTTTCTGTCCGTATAAGCACGATGGAGTAAATAAAGATGCTTTGTTTTGCCAAAGCTGAGAAGTTGTGATGTGCAGCGATCACAGAATGTTGAGCTTGTTGCCATAGTAGTGAAGATTCTGTTAACGGGCTGCTTTACATGGGTTAACGGGAATTACGTTGGAAGAGATTTTCTTTGTTTGCAAGAGAGGACTTGTGTTTTCATTGCTCGCGCTACTATTAAGTTTATACGATTAAAGAAAAGGTTGGTCTGAAAAGAGAATGAATGATGTTTTGGTGGTAGATATAAGTGGATGGTACTATTAAAGTATCATGTTTGGACTTATAAAATAGTTGCAAGATACCACCGATGTCAGGAGCGCAGGAAGCTAAGGCCATAACTTGACAGCTGAAAATGTCTGTGCGGGGAATTTTGCGGTGGCTGAGTTTATTCTAAAAACGCAATCGCATTAAATATTGATTTGTGTGATAAAATCCACTTTTCCCGGAGGGAAATGGAAGGAAGATGGTCCGTGCACGTGCAATCAATCGGTAATTTCTGGAGTTGTGGTGCCCTCTAAATGTAGGAGACTGTTCCACTCCCCACCAAGCCAATAGATAGCGGATCGTAATATTTCCCACACCCCGTCCACCCTTAGACTTTAGCGACATCGTCTGTTAACGCGGTGAGTATACTAAGGAAAATATGCCAGAGGCAGAATTGATTGAAACAAAAAAAAACATAAAAAATAAAAATTAAAAATTCTCTTGACGAGAATATAATGAGCGAACCAGTTGGCATATTTTAGAATCGTAGATGTTTAAAATCACATATGCTTAAGTCAAATGTATGTATGTACTGTGTCAATGATACTTCTTTATAAGAGTTTCAAGCTTTACACTAATGCCAGTATAAACAATAAATGGTCTGTGTATAAAATGCTGGAATAATAATTTCAACCACATGTTCATTTTCTTTCCTCTAGTTTTTATTGTTTTATTTGTTTAATTTTGCCCGTAAGCTAAGAAACAATTTGCAAATCAAGCGAAACTAACTTAAGCAAAATTAAATGATTTGCACAGATTTAAACTGAACTGAAAATTGATTATATCGTAAATAAAATGTTAAAAAAGAAGAACAAATTTGCATATAAAAATTATAGTTGAATTTTTTCTTGTTCTTCTTTTATATAAAGTGTTTAGAAATTTTGCAACAAAAAAAAAAAAAACTCCATTAAATAATCCTTTCAAGTAAACAACTTGAAATATGATTAAATCCGTTTATAGTAAAAGCCCGTAAGTTTGTTAGATCAGCTGAAGATTAAACTACTTTTTATACCGGTACAAACTCCGGTATATACTCACCCAACGTTACAAGCCGGCAGCGCTTCATAATGTATTGCAAAATATAAATTTTATCAAAACATTTCCAGCGCCGAGAAAGAGGCTCTACAGATCTCATGAAATATATATATAAATTTTTTTTTTTTAGTTCGGTCTCGACAACTAAATCGATTTATGAATGTGTCTCAATGCTGTCAGTCCCTCTGTCCGGATGTTTGTTATAAATATTGTTGAAATTTGTCAGAAGCGTTGGGAGGCAGGTTACTGTTGAAAATGGGCCAAATCGATCAAGAGGTGCGCCTACAGTACACCACCATAGTGTATACGTAACTCTGTCTTCAAAAGCAAAAGAGAAGTGACTTTGCTGCTTATTACTCGTAGACTTCGTAAAAATAGTTTCAGTGAACGTTACAAACTGTTTTCTTTACTCTTCTCATGGAGTTCATAATTTTGCTCGGCTCCATGCAATTCATAGAATAGATTCATTCATACAATGTAATGAAAACAAAACCTTTACCGAACAATTGCCATTTCTTGTTCGCAAATCAATGCCGTCATTATTTTTGGCATACAAGTTATCTTATGCCGATCTCAACAACGTGATCTCTGAAGAGAATTATCAGAGAAATTATAGAATTTCCACATCGTGTGATTTTTACATTTTCACTGCCATCAGATCGGACAAACTTTTTTTTCTCTTTGCTTTCTTTTTAAATCTTGCGTGCCTGCTACGAATGCATTAATGCATTAATATTTTATCACGGCTTCTCTACGTATATGTGTAATTTATTTCACTTGAGGTGCAAAATTTATGGCAATATTTCAAAAATTTTGAAAACAAAGAAAGAAGTGAAAAAATCATATTCGTTTTAGAGCGAATCGTTGGCACTCGCCGCCCAATAAACATGCGAGTTTTACATCAATATTGGGTGAAGGTCGTATCATTCGCCCGTTTTCACCCAACCCTTTACGCTTATTAAAAAAAAAAAAAAAAAATCTAAAAATTACTTTATTGTAAGCGTCACGTATCGTTAACTATATCTTATATATGTCTCATATTTCTGATAGAATCTGACTTCTGTGTCAGAAATTTAGCAAATAGGGCGAATCCATTCCGCGGTCCTCGATAAAGTACGAAGACGAGCGTCGTCATGCTTTTCTCACTTCGCGACTGCTTCGATTCCAATAGTTAGGACAACTCCTTCAGCGAGGATTTTCTGGTATTGAAGAAAGAAGCTCATCGCCCATCATATTATTTTCAAGGTAAAATTGATGAAAAAGAGAAAGAATTCCATTCCAGATAGAAAGATGAGCGGGCTAATGCGGGATTATGGCTTTATTTTGATGAAATCTACGATATGATATTCCGAGTGCCACAAACGGATGGACACGTTTAGTATATCACCAACCTTCAAGTCGATAGGTATAAAAGTGAAATAATTGCACTAAATATGTTTAATTGTTTACAATTTATAAACCGGCAACTATTTAAAAAAAAAAAAAAAAAAAAAAAAAAAAAATCTAATAAAAGCAAATATTTGCATTCATTATCTGCTTGATGCTTAGGTTCTTGCCCTACTCTTTGTCTCCGTTCTCTTTCTTTTTAGTTCGATGCATTTTTCATTTTTATTTTTATTATTTCTTTTTTTTTTTTCTTTCTTTACAGATGTTTTGCTTACAAATCAGATTTTTTGAATTTATTTCGTTGATTTTATTATTTTTTTTTGCTTTTCTTCACTTAAAAAATGTCAAGTGGTTATACAGATAATTTATGCGCAATTTTAAATCTAGGTAAACATTAAAAAAAATTTTATCTACACTGTCGAGGTGTGAAAAGTATCGAGACTGATATTAAATAAAAGTCGAATTTAGTTTGCGGGCAAAACAATTATTCAAACTGATCCGAACTACCGAAATCTAGGGGTAGGGTAGGATGTATGGAAGGACAATTCCTAGACGTTCTTGATTTAGGCACGCTTTGAGTGTGTAACTTCAGATCGGCATATCCTTTTTCATTTAAAACGATCAGTTTTCTCTCTATGGAGTTTTGTGTGTAACTTACAAGGTCGCAAGTTTTAAAATATTTTAACCAAGCATGGTACACCCACTTGCTTTTTGGCCTCTTGATGAAACACGCTATCGTGGGCCAACTTTTACGATCACTCCCCATATAGCGTCTCATTTTCAAAAAGTTTTTATATGAAAAAAAAAAAATGCGATTTTCAAAATTTCCCGACTTAACTGATGAGAAAAATATGGATTAAATGGGCCCCGTCTCATATAAAAGCTCCCATTAATAGTATGATTTTGCATGAAAGCAAATGTTCGATAGAATGTTCGGTATTTAATGAGGAAAATCAATAAACAATTTTACTAAGCGATGTGGTGTAGGGTACATGGGCTAGAAGGCCTCTCCCGACGATAGACATTTTTATTTCATTTATGCACGTATTCTCTGTAAATCATGGGGCAATAACGTACGTAATCATATAAAACGATATGTCAAAGAATTTCTAAATATGCGTCAAACTCGTATACAACGCTTTTATTTATTTCCCTGGACTCTTCGCCCTGCAACTAGGAGACACTAGAAGAGCGAAAAGAAGGAGCATAAAAGCTGGGCTATTAAACGTGAATATTATTAGCTACTGCCCACTGTAGTGTTTGTAATAACAAGATATATTAATGAGAACGTTTTAAAAATATGTACTGTCCTTCTGTCCGTATACATATCTCCATCTAGCACATGGTAAGTAATCATTCTTTGGACGCTGAATGTGCGCTGAGACGTTAAGTCTTAAAACCGTAAAGCCGCAAAACACTTAGGTACATTTATCCTTCTGCCCGTCGTTCCGTCCATCTACTGTTCAAACTGTTATATTCGCTGACATAGAATTAAGGAATTTATTTTAAATTCACATCACATATATAATTGACTTATGTTGACAGGTTTAATATTCCAATGGGCGTAGTACGCTTGCAAACAAATGCCTGATAACTAAAAAATTCGAAATGAAAACTTTATAAAAAACCAATGATGTCAAGATATTACTGCCATTTTAAATGATATCGGTCTAAAATTCGATGACGTACAGTTGTGGCTCTCTCTAAAACATCGTTGCATGATAATCCGGATAATGTATTGCGAGAATTCTATACATTTGTACGTAAAGTGTGTGATCGATAACCAAGATTCTGCTTTAAAAGTGAATATAATTTTTTCAAATACTTTTTTTTTAATTTATTATAAAAATTTATTGTTAAATTGACAGCAGCACTTAAACACACACGTATGCTATTTGATAGCATTAATGGATTTGAAATTTATGATTAAAGTGAGTACAATAATTTTGTCGATAAAATCAATCTGATCTTGTCTGTCCGTCTGTCCGATGTCTGCCCATGTATTTTTGTGTTCAAGCTGAAGGTCACACATAGTCTAGACATATTTTGATGTACTTTGCTATACTGGCGCATTCTGGCCCAAGCACAAACACTATTGGGCGCTATTTTTCGGCCATTCGTCCTATAACGTCTTGTTTTGCTAACTCGTCACAGAAAAATAATTGCAAATTTTTAAAACATTTCGACCAAAGTTGTTGAGTAATAGTACCTTGGCATTCTTAATTGGTGTGAAAAGTTTGGATCCGCTGGAGCAATTTTTTGAATCCCCTCAGTGAATCTTTATTTTGGAAACAAAGTCAAATTTTCAATATTTTACGCCGAAATTTTGCTCATAATAATAGATTGACAAACAAATCAACCTTGCCAAATTTGGACCATGCAAGTCTATTTTTTGGATACCTTGTTCCTCTCGGGAAATGAAAAACCTTATATATTAAAAAGGCCAAATTGTTAATGTTTCACGATAGGAATTTGTTTACGACAGTAAATTGAAACAAAACTTAAGTGGACTAAATTTAAACCTCATAGGTCTATTTCGTGGACCCGATTTCATATCACAAAATGGTTGAATTTTCAATATTTTACGTCGAAAACTGGTCCATAGTAGCAATTTAGCAAAAAAAATTAACAGTATTGAACTTGGACCATATATAGGTCTATTTTTTAGACCCCAACACATATAGGGATTGTTACGAGAAACATGCTCTGATATGGAGAGAAGGTATAATTTTCAATTTTTTATGACGGAAACTGAAAATCTCATAAAATTTTTCGGAGGCAAGTAAAGTTTGCTAAACTTTGATCATGTCAAGTGATGTATCGAGCATTCTCCAACATGGCCGCTTTCGTGAAAAGTATGCTTTTGCATGAAACCCTTTTTTTTTGACATATCAATATCAAAACGACTGAATAACTGCATTAGGCGAACTGATGTAGGGTGTTTAATGATCGGCCTTGCCCGACTATAATGCTCTTACTTGTTTTTTTTTTTTTTTTTTTTCGTTTGATTTTGTTAGACAAAAGCTACATTTTCTTTTTTTTTTTAAATACTATATAATAAAAATTAAAAATATGTTAAAATAATTATTAATTCTTATTGTTAAGTGTGCGTGCCCTGAATGCTATTTTTTAATGCAATTGTGCTATAAGCTATAATCAGGGATTACATCACAACATGTAGGTACATCGCCACTATGCTGCTATTTGAGTGTATGCATGCGTACGTGCGCTTATGTATGTATGTATGTATGTATGTATGTATGTGTGTGTGTGTGTGGATTTGTCACTTGCTTTTTTTTCGCAATTACAACAATTGTTCTTATGTGACTGATAATGTTTGTGCCGTTTTAAATCTGCCGTTTTTTTTCTTCTTTTCTCTATAAGTCGTGGTGTGTGTGTCAATTGAATTTAATAAGATTTCCAGCTGATCTTGGAATTTTAAATAGAATGAAATATGAAAAAATTAGAAAAGCGTAAAAGAGAGAAAAAAAAAAAAGAAACTTTAGCATGTTACAGACAGTTACTCGGTTACAGAAAGCTTTACTTTAGTAAAATAAGACAAAAATCTGAGCAAAAGGGGGAAAATGATACTCTTGACTGCAACTATCTTCGTAAACAAACAGAAATTTTTATTTCTACTAGTAATGCGATCGTTTTGTCACATATATATATATATACATATATATGTATATATATATATATATATATATGTATATATATATGTATATATATATATTTGATATATACATTATATATACGGTTGTTCGGTGTGCATGTATCTTTTGTATATGCATAATATATAATTTATATATTTTACGAGCATATCACAGGAAAAAGCAAAGTAAAAAAAAAAAAAAATGCAGACTAAACAAAAATATATTCAAGACAAGTAAGTTGAGTTTTATTTGTTGTATAAAACGAATTTTACATACTCACCTACCATAATAATAGTAAAGCCTTTTTTTTGGCCTTAAATGTGCATGGAGTAAATTAATTAAAAGGACCATTTTCCCACTAAGCTTTTACAGTCTTTTGGTCACTGCTTCTTACTCACGACAGGCATGTTTGTGGACACATTACCCCCTAAACTTTGAGTAAAATTTATTTCTCGCCATTAATTGTGAAAAACTTTGCATAAGTTTTGCGATCATGGAGGTTTCCAACGCCAGAACGTAGACACACAGATGAACATATGCATATACACTCACACATCTTCAGACATACATACAAGTTTAGGGTCTTGTGGAAGAGACGAGTGTCAGATTGTCGTCAGCATTCACGTATTAATGAGTATATTCATAGGCTCTCTGCAGATGACCAATAAGCACTCCTTTGCCTAAAACGGCAGACAAAGTGGAGCGGCTAAAAAGTCCGCACAAACATACGACTTCGAATGTATCTCGCTCTCCAGTTCTAGAGTCGATGTTGACGCCTATTTACTGGGCATTTTATATGAAGTCGAGTAAGGAGGAAAGCTTATGGGTACGTATCAAAACCGAATCCGTAAGAGTAAAACAAGACCAAACTGAAGCGTACAATTAAATACTGAAAATTTCGTAATTACCGCAACAAGGAATATGGGATAACGTTATTTGTAAGCCTTACATGTGACCCAACAGCTAGTCTCTGAGTGTTAATTTACCAGGAAGAGAAACCTCAATTAATAAATAAAGGTATTTGAATGATGGTACATGGCGGAATAACGGCTCACCTCGAGCAGGGAAGCGATATGTACTTCAACAATTGGTTACAGAAAGGTCTTCAAACACTTAAGACAAGCCAGATGAAGTACCAGGAAAAAATGCGAGAAATGATTGTCAAATCGAATCTGGGGACCGACTCGTTCACTGACCTGAAACACTTTTAAATTAATTTAGAAAAATTTCGCAACAAATTTGGTATAAAATATAAACGAATTGTCCTTTATACTCAATACAAAATATTGTATAAAATATTGTAAAAATATTTTTGGTAATAAAAATAGAAAATTTTTAATTTTTAATTTTTTTTTTTTGTTAATTTTCTAATCATTTGTTTTCACATCTCCTTTAATATTTTGTCTGTAATGAAAATCTTTAATTTCCGTTTTGTCGCTTTTTGGATTAGCAACCACACACAATAGTAACTGAATATACACATATTATGTATATATATGTATGCATATAACCCACATAACACTAACTTTAGGTCACTGGTGCAAAAATTTTGTACACATAAGCATGTAAAGAGATTTTGTCTGTTGTTATAATTTAATACCTAGAAAAACATCTGTGTAGATCTACAAATGTGTATGTATGTGTGTGTGTGTGTGTGTGTGAATACGCAATGATAACAATAACAGATAGTTTCATTGAACGGAGAAATCACTAGAGCAGGAAGTTTACTTGAAATCGTCGTATCAATCTGTGCCTGTATTCTAGTAACGATCTAACGATTTAAGTATAAAATATTTTCGAATTTATTCAATAAATTAATCTTTGGATACATTAGATAAGTTTTCATCAATTTCAAAAGAAATATTTGAATGTTTCGTAATTTTTTTTTTTTTTTTTTTTTTTTCACAAGAATGTAAAGCAACAGTCATTTAACAGTGACAATTTTTAATTTTTAATTTTTATTTCCTTTATTTATTTTTTTTTTGTGCTCTTTAAAGCATCAAAATTTTCAAATGCGATCATGAAATCTGCTAAAAATGGCCATGAGAAACTTGAATAAATTATTGAATTAAAAACAACAAAAATTATGCTCAGATTGCTTATAGTCCATAATATAGTGGAAATTATGTCAATATCTGTAAAATAATTCATTTTACTTCACTCACCTATTCATCACTTTTGTTATCTATATGCATATGTATGGAATTTATTTAATTCAGATAAAATGTTATAGAATGGCGAGAGGAAGAAAATTTGATTCTTTTATTGACTTTGCATTCCCTACAAACCTACAAATATTCTTAATGGACTACACTAAGTAATGTATGTATATATATATATATATATATATATATAAAATTACATTCTTTATTAACTCAAGCATCTTAGTTGGCCATCTCGCGGCCGCGAAAATGGAAACAAAGACTATAGTTCCGCATGTCTTTTTAAAATTGTCTTGACGATCTACTAGAACCGAGCGCCTCAGAAAGCTTATAAATTTTTATTTAGTTGAATATGTTGTGTACACATACTTGAAAACATACTTGGAAAGTTGATTTAAAAAAAATAAATTCTAATTATCTACATGAGAGTGACAGAAAGGCGGAAAAGGCGAACGCGGAACGAGGAACGAGGAGCGAGGAGAAAAAAGGAGGAAAATTAATAGATATTTTCTTGAATAACGAAACGCTTTTACACCAAAAACATTTTCCAATTTATTTACAATATTTTTTTGATCCACGCTAAGTAATTTTTTTTTATGCACAACCGACTTTAATTAACTCTGTGGCACTATGAAATTACCAAAAAAAAAAAAAAAAAAAAAAAAAAAACAAAAAAAATCCAACTTTTATATCTAGGCTTCAGGGTGAATGAGTATAGCTGGAGCTTTCTTGTTCGTTCGTAACATTTTCGAAATCTTTCATTTGTTGCGGTTTTTATAAAAAAAAAAAACACAAAAAACACAAAAATAGATAAAAACTGTTTCGCTATATTAATGAACGTTAATGTTAGATTTTGTTTGCTCACCATTTGATAATAGTGGTCTTCAAAAGAGCAGCGTTTCATAAACATACATGAAAATTGAGTTTCTAAGCCTCTTGACATACTTGAAGTAACGTTCATTCGACGCGAATCTAATATTTGCCTTTACTATCGCTTATCGTCCGCATTAAGTAGCGTTTAGAAGGCGCATTGAGGATCTGATCTAAGTGCAGACTAAGTGTAGAGAAAATTTGCTACGCTTTTTGGCTTTTTCAATATAAAAATTTATAATGGTTTTGTTTGTTTGAAATCGATCTTAACTAGTTTTTCTTTCTTTTTTTTTTTTTTTTTTTTTTTTTCTTTTTGAATATTTATGACGGTCGCTTTAACTCATTGATCAATCATTGATGCTGTGATGAATGTTGTTTTGCTTGAGGGATATGCCCACATGGAGAACCAATGTATATATGTTTATATTGAAGAGATTAGTAAACACATTGTTCATAAACAGTAAGGAACGAGCGAACGAACGAACGAACGAACGAACAAGCGAACGAAGAGCCGTTTACAAAACCAGCGCATGGCGGTCGTGCTTGCGTGGTGACGGCAGCGCGACCATGGTGGCAGTGATGTGTTTGCAGTTGTTTAAGTGAAGCACTTAAAGACTAAGTGCGACGAGTTTGTTTACAAAAGTTAGTTAGTTTACAGCGTTGCTTTTAGCGCCAGCAAAAAAAAAAAGAGGCAAATTGGTAGAAAGAATAAGAAGAAGAGAGGCAATAAAGTAAGGCGTGTGCGGTTAGCTTACTTCTAAACTGTGCATTAAAGAAGACTCTCAAAAATTCACAAAAAAAAAAGTAAATAAATAAATAAATATATGGAGATTTCCAAGCATCTTGTGTCTATGCATAAATCCTTAACGGAAATTAACAATAATTTAAACGCAATATATTCGACTAAAGCTCTTTGAAATCGAGCACACGTCAATACTATTGTCTCCACTTCCACTTTTCTCAACTTGCGTATAAATTTCCTGACCGCCAGAGTATAGGCTTATTTTTTATTTTTTTTTTTTTCTAGAGATGTCTTCTCGCTATTAATTAATGATGACATCTCGCAGATTTCCCGCAACATTTTTCATAAAAATTAAATGTTTAATTAGTTTAGTGCATTTTCACAGCGACATTGCCTTTGGTTATTGGATTTGGATGTTTTATTAGCTCTGATAGAGTTGCAGTGATATCATGACATATGTATTTCATTTTGGCATCCATATGTTTGTTTACATATTTAAAGTTCAGCACACACGCTTATTTCATGCAAATATTGTCAATGACATCATCATCATCATCATCGACATGATCGACGCATTACGATTTCATTTATAGACAATCAAGTATTCACGCTGTTTTAACCGTTACGCAAATTGCATTGAAAATCAGGGAATACGTTGTGTTTTATAATTCTACTCTTGAACATGACAATAATAACATCAATAAGAAGTGAAGAAATTATTTGCGAACTTTGCGAACTCTTATCCACTCACCTATAGAGAATATAATCAAAAAATAAATTTAATTTTTTGCTTTTCATTATTGTGAAGTTTAGGGGATAGTCCGCCATATGTGACGCTTAGAAATGATTACAAGTAAGAGAGAGAGACGCGAAAGGACAAATGGTCATCACAAAGATACGTTCGAGTTTCTGACGCGGTACCAACAAGAGGGGCGATAGAAAACTTTCACAAGTGCAGGACAAATGAGTGCGAACGCCGAGAATAGTGAGAATAGTGATTCCATTAAAAGTCTTGATGTTGGATCTTTGTCTCGCATTGCTCTTACATAACCAAAACGCAGCCTGCACTGTTCCGGTGCTAAAAGAATGGCGAGGAAACTGAGCACACTCTTGTCGAAAGATTCCAGGCAAGAGTTTGTGTATACATGCATGTCGTACTCTAGTGTTGGGCGAATGCGGATGCGGACGCGGACGCGGATGCGCACACACCATCCCCATGGTGTAAATATTGGTTTGAAGTTAAGCTGGTTCCTTCTTTCGACATTTCGGTATATGATCTACGCTTGTCTCTTCATGTTCGAACTAGAAAATGTTGACAACATGTAATGAGGAAGCTCTGATACTCCCCACCTCAATCCAATACGTTGTTATTGCAGAATAATTTCCGAAACATATTATTTTGTTCACTTCTACACCGCTGTAGTGAAGACTTATGTCGATTCCAAATTATTTGCAAGTGAACTGCACCGTCTTTTAAGTGCTTATAGTAAGTTTTAAGCCGACATTTGCTATGGATTTTAAGTTAATGTTTTCTGTCTGTTGTCGATGTGAATGTGGGTGAGGCACGCGAAATCAATTATTACTGATTTTTGTAAGAGATAATGTTGCTTATATAATACTAGCGATTACTTTGAATAATCTTTAATATCTTTTTGTACAGTTTTCGAAAAAAATGCTTCTTCTTCTTATAACTGTCAAAAACTGGCAAAAAGTTCTTTGTGCACTTGTGCTACACTTGGTGTATTTAAGCTGGCTATAATAATTTTCGCAAGCTTGAGTGTTGCATCAATATATCACAAATAGACAGATAAGCGGACAGACGGACACAGCATTAAATCCCCTCGGAATTTAACAACAAGTACAACAAATAAATATGCTTTAGAGCATTTCGGATTTTTTATTCGCGATATTGCGAACGAAAAGTCAAATCTAATATACCAACATGTTGCGGTTCATCGGTCTGTTGTGATAAAAAAGAAAAAAATAAAAAAATAAATAAATAAAACAAAAGCTTGTCGCCGTAGAAAGGGTGAAATTTTTAAAATATTTTCACTTTTTTCATGCCACGTCACTGTTTCTTAAAAAATCTCGTCTAAATTCAGTTAAATGAACAGTGGCATTTTTTACTAACAAGGAATTAAATGAGCATATTAAATTTAACATTCGATACGTAACGCTTGGCACTTGTACATTATTTAATTTCTGACACATGGTCTGAGGTCATGTCTGTCCCGGATGATCGCGAATGTTGGAATAGAATAAAAATCTAAAATATTTCTAGTTTATATAGGTAAAGTTGTAATTGAGAGTTGGGGACCAAGTGTACGTGCAAGTGTACCTAAGTGTAGGTAAATGAATCTCTAAACGTTTCTCGCAATATTTTCAAAGTGCGTCGTAACACGACGAATACCACGTGTTCATGAATCACATTCGCTATACTTATTGAGTGCTATGGTGTATGTGAAATGTGATCTAAAATTTTCACTTTTTTTTTAATTTGCATGCACACTGAAAGTACACATTACTCTAAAGTTTTAAATGCATTTTTATTAGCGCTATTTATAGATTTTAATAATTAATATTTAAATGTTAGGAAATGGAAAAAAGAAACAAAAATACATTACGAATGAACTTTGTTAAGTGATCGATGATAAGCAATTACAAGGTATCAAATAAACTGCGATCAGTCAGTCAGTCAGTCAGTCAGTTAGTAGTTAGTTTATGTAATAAAATCTTATTTCATTAAGAAATATATGAAATAATGAATAAATAAGACGCTAACAAAATTGCAAAATATTACAAAATAATTTACGTCGACATAAATAATAGTGCCGGCACTATACAACAATTATAGCAAAATAATTTAAATTTAAAATAATAATAACAACAATAATAATAATAATAATAATAATAAAAAAAAAATATACATATATATGTATATATATATATATATATATATAGCAAAACCGTCGATGAAGTCATTTATTTAGCTACAGCTAGCAAAACGTAACGAACTGAATTATATGCAGGGGAGTGCTGTTAACCGATATTAGTCATATGTTAAAGATCTTTTAAGAATTTACATAAATATTTTTTTCTTTCTTTTCCCCTTTTTTTGTTTTCTGTTTCTTTTCGTTTTAAGTTTAAATCGTATTAAATACTTCTTTTTACAGATTAATAGCATTTATGACATAGTTTCGCCTTAAGTAAGTAATGCAACGTTAATGACATTCGGCGAACATGAAAACAAAAAAACAAAAAAAAAAGATGTTCAATAGCTATTGACAGACTTCAACCAGCACACGTTGTTTACATATTTATGTAAATTTATCATTTTTTTCTTCTTCTTCTTCTTCTTCTTTTATGTTAATGGTACAATAAGAAACTATAAAGAACACGTCTTGTGGGCTGCATTAGCTGCAGTAATTACCTTATCTGTCAAGCTGATGGCAGTTGACATTTGAATGGTATTTTTTTTTTGTGTTTTTTTTTTTTTTGTTTACTTTTGCTAAAATAATTAGTTAGTTTTTTGTACCGCTAAGTTTGTTTGCGGGCGGCTTAGACACATCTAGTGAGCATCAACTAGCAACATTCAGCAACCAACAAAAGCCGCGAATATGTTAATTTTTCTTTCATATTTCATACAACATTTTTTTTTTTTTTTTTTTTTTTGTTTACATCACATCGCGGATCGGCAAACCACTACTCGGGGACCTCATAAAATTATTATGTAAAGGTAGCCAAGTTGTCCGAGGATTGGTAAACGTGGAAAGAATTGTTCATCGAAAGGTGATGGATCCAACATTTTTATTCCAAAGGTCCCACATCAAGTATTATTAAAACCGAGCTAAAGTCTTCTTTACGGGAATGTCCTCTCCGCTTACAGCAATGGAATATTAGACTGGAGATTGTACGAAATGACAAAATGAAATGACAAAACTAAGTGAAAGTACGGCAGCAAAGAGATATCGTAGATAAATATATCGAAAGGTACTGTACTTCCGTCATTGAATGAAAATTTCGGACATGAAAGCTAGACGTAAAATATGTGCAGCATTCGCTCGTAACGGAACAAAAACAGTTTCGGGACGCTGTTCTACTTGAATATTCGGCAATGTTTCATAAAAATAAAGCCAAGCTTTTGCATTGATATTCACTATACATACGTATCTGATACGGTGGAACTATCAAAACAATGAACTGAATGACGAGAGAAGAGGTGAAGATGTCAAAGTTCTTTCATCAAAATAATGCATTCGTTCACATGACGTTTATCGCGACGGCCCAAAATTGAAAAATTAAAACTTGTTTTGCTTCCTCACGCCGCCTATCAGCCTGTCGGATTGTTTTCTCTCTACAAACTTGAAAACATCGTTGTTATGGGTACACCGTGGGACGTCGATTTCGGAAATTTTGATGATTTTATCTGTGAGTATATTCGTGAATGTACTGCGCCACGCAAGGAGAACTTTAGCGGGCTAAGAGAAGAGAGTTTGCAAGGAAATAAACAGATTACTTTCAAATTCATGTTTCCTTTTGTCAGATCGGGTATATCTGAGGCTACTACTCATGTACACACTCTCTGAGATTGTTAGTGCATTAATCTTTTCCTAGGTATTATTATGTATACTTTTCGGACCTATATATATATTAGATAAGGGAAATATACATTTTCGGGAAAACTCAAATGCAGGGCGATTTTTGCAGAGCAAAACAAATGAAGATCGAATGGGTCGACATTCGGGTTGCACGATGGACAAATCAATATTTCTCAATCAATTTTAATGAAGCGATCAAAAACATACATAGTTTAGAGTTGTCGTGATGGAAGACGATGGCCGGCCTGTCGATTAATAAAAATTTAATAATTTTTGAAGAATTTTGGTGAAATTTATTACAAGGCCCTTGGGGGTCCTGGTCAAAGATGAACTGCGTTGTCAATAAAAAAAATGTCAATATTTCTCGACAATTATTGTTAGCATTGTCAATAAATGCAACTAATTTGGATGAGATGCGAACTCCTGAGATTGAACTCCTTCCAACATAAAAACACTCATTGGGAATCAAGTCTTTATATGGCATCACACAATTGATACAATTGAGTCGGAGTAAAGATTTGAAAAAGGAATTTGCTCCGTTAATTGGCTGAGTACGTGTTTCTAAACGGATTCGTGTAATAAAAGTTGAATATCTATCAAATAGTTGTGGGTGCTGCATACATACATTCACACACAACTTATTGTACCCATTAGATGACTAAAATTTCATATCGTATCCATCAACACTAGGTTGCATAGAGACGAAACAACAAATGCCGAGTAATCTCGGCCTTTATGTAATCTTTTGCTAGCAAAAGTGGACCATAGTCGAGTTCGCCTATGCTTGTTTAAACTATCAACTGAAGATGAAAACTAGATAAACTAATGCGGTTAGAGGTCGATAGATAAGGTTTTTTTTCCCCCTTATTGTATATCGGAATTTACCTGATGCGGAAGGGAATTGCATAAAAAAAGAAAAACAAATGCCTATACATATAAAAATCAATATATGCATTAACTCATATATCTATATAAATATTTGAGCGGAAACGTATGAAAAAAAACACAAAAAAACAAAAATATTTTTTTAAATGAATTTAATTAATAAAGAAATCAAATGAAGTGTTTTAAAAACGCCACCAATTAATTAGTTGTTCAAGTACTCGTATGTTAACTTAAATATGCTAAAAGTGACTCCTTTTAACCTTTTCTTCTGAGAAATAACAAGAAAGATTACATCATTTCTTCCGATTAATTGGTAGAAATATTTTTATTAATTCTCTTATTTACTCTGGTCACACGCACAAATCTGTGTCATTTTCATCATCATCATCACAGCACAAGCGACAATCGTTCTAAAGCTTACTGTTAATTGATAAAAAAAAAAAAAAAAATAAAAAATTTTTAAAAAAAAAAAACAATAGTTTTAGACACACTTTAGAGTGACTGACTTCACCCGCCTATAAAGATAAATGTTTCGATTTCAATTGGAATGTGACATAATTCTTAATGGGTTTACACTGCAAACTAATTGTATTTAATTTGCAAATGTGAAAAAGTGCTTTCAAAATTTTTTAAATAATTTTATTCAAATACGACTTAAATATAAATGATTTTTTTTTCTCTTTTTTTTTTTTTTTAATTCTTATTACAAATCATTATAATTTGTCTAATAAACAACTCGATTCAATTAATTATTGCAAACAAAAAAAAAAAAAAAAAAATTATATCCTACATATGCTCGTCAGCTTTAATGAGACCTCGAAACGCTTCTTGCTTTTCTAATTAATTATTTGCTTCTTCTTTTCTTTTTTTTTTTTTTTTTCAAAGCATATTCCGTGCATCTACAAGAATTTAAATTTGATATTATCATAGAAGAAAATATTATTGAGACGGCTTAAAGCTTATAATTGAAAAAACAAGTAAGAACATTATAGTGGGCCATGGCCCACCATTTAATACCCTGCACCAGTTCGCTTCACACAGTTGCTCATATTATAACTTTTCAAAATAGTGCGTCATATGCGAACTGGTCGAAAAAGTGCTCCGATCTAAAGCATTTTCAATGGCGTTCGTCCGTTCGTCCAAAACATGTCGATGTATCAAATATTTACAAAATATTTGAACCTTTAGATTGAGCATAAATGTTCAGACGAACGGACATATAGGCGTATGGATCCACACTAACGTAATATATCCTTGTTGAAGTATCTCGATCAAAGCGTTTTTGCGAACGGTTTACATTCGTTACAAATTACGACAACTTTGCTTAGGCCATTCAAAGGAAAATTGAAAATTGTTGGACAATAAACCGAGAGTCTGATTAGTGTAGTGGAGTGAAAGGCTGCGATGACTCTTCTAACTCCACTGAGCTGGAAATTCATAAAATCAAACTAAAGTGTTAAGGTCAAAGATTATGATGGCTTTTCACAATGTATTCGGAACGAAAAATCAAAGAATTTTGTCAAATAGAAGAAAACTAAGGCTGCGGCAAGTCTTCTTTGACTATTCGAACGAAAATCTTGTTTCGGAGTTTACGAAATTTGAATAGTCCTAGAAACTGGAATCTGGCGTCTGGTATCTGTCCATCTGCCTTCATCAGACATTGCTCCCTTCCTGATTACCATTTCTTCCAATCGATGATCTAATATTCCCCTGAGCAGAACTTTCATTCTTATGACGATATGTAAATGTGGGGTCTTTTAGTGGATAAGTTTTCTACTTGAAAAGTATGGGAACAGGCATAGACAACGTCTCGCCATTTTTCTTAATAAATATGTAATTTTTCTACAAAGTGATCGACCGGTAAAAGCCTACCATTTCCTAAGCTGCCATGCATAGCCCAGGTTGCGAGGGCACTTTATGCCGGTTTTATCGTTTCTTTCCCCTAGGCCTCCTGTCATATGAAAAAGAAAAAAAAATAAGAAAAAGTGGAAATGATGGAAAATATGTCCCAATTTCGATTGAATTGCAATAGGCAGGGAGTTGTAATCTTAACTTATCTTCATGTGACAAATATGGTGCTGATTGCAATTTAGTTTGGATTGTGAAATAGCGCTTGGAACTGGGTTGGAGATCATCTCTTACAGTATGAGTTAAATTTGTAATTAAATTAGAAAAGATTTTCTTTCCAGTAAGAGTTGAGGTTTCAACTACAAGTACGGTTTTCGACTAGAAATAATCCGATACAAAAAAATCACGATTTCAATTGGGAAGCGATCTCGAATTTATAAATTCAAAGTGCGCGACGAACTCCAACTGATTAAGTTGAGGCTTTTTTTAAAAGGCATTTTAAAGAAACCTTGACTTTTTATAATGATAATAATAATAATAATAATGAAAAACAAAAAAACAAAAAAAAAAATAATAAATAAAACAAGAAATGGAAAAGACTATATACGAAGCATTCAAAAAGCCAATTATCATCATTTTGCTTCTTCTTTTTTTTTTTTCTTGCAGCGCACAGACATTTAATTACAGGCCTTAAAATACCGATTATCGAATGACCGACCGGTCTGTATGTGTTTCTGTTTCTGTTTCTGTTTTTCTTTTTGTTTTTGCTTATTTTTTCAATTTTTTTCATTATTCGCAATTTTTTAAATACCGTCCATAAAATAAGCAATCGATTAATAATTATGTAAAAGTATCATAAAAGTTAAATAATGGTTTTATTATCGCATCTGCTTTATCCATTCATTGCATAGTGCTATCTATACAAAGTCCGTCGAATGTTTATGACGCAAAAGTGTATATATATTCGGAATCGGAAAGGTTGACTAGTTCGAATCAACAAAACATTTACAACATTTTACAATTGTGTGTAGATTAATGTAAATGAATTTTTGTTATCGAGACATTTTGCATTCGCATTAACTGCGTCTCAAATCAATGCAAATACCTAACAGAATTGATATTTTAAGTCCTTATACTTGGCCGCGTGATGGTGAATCGAAATTAGGTGTTTGAATGGATTTTGATCAGCGATATCTCCTGATGAAAATGATAAAGTAATTTGATGCCTCAATGTACATAGCGGTTAAATTCGATTATTTTGACCTTTCTCTACATCTGTCTAACTGTCTTCCATTCAGTGCATAGAGACGCTAATCATGGAACGCTCATAATTGCATTTCGATTTGAAGAAACCTGCTGCTGGAGTCCATCAAACAATTTCAGAAGGTTATGGTCATTTTCGGTTTTGATTTCAACCGCAGGCAAAAGGGCTACCATATGAATTGATGCAGTTTCGAATCACTCCATCATTGCCACCATTGGTTTTATTGCTTGCCAGGAATAAAAAGGAAGAATGCATCTGCCACGATAATCCCAAGCACAGAAATCATTGGCTCCTCCAGGAGAGCCATCCATATCGACACCGAAGTAGAATATTTATGGCCACAAAGACTTCCTGTACATATGGTGGTATCAGCAAGGTGTAGTGTATGTCGAGCTGCCAAAACCGATTCGAAATTGTTACTGCAAATGCCTAACGACACCAACTGAACAAATTGAACGATGTATTGTTCCAAAAAAAGACCAGCCATTGTGGCTGGCCACAGGCGCAAAGTCATCCTCTTGCACGACAATGCTGGCCCACTTGTTACAAGAATTGTCATCGATACACTATTGCAGCTCGGATGGGAAGTGCTGACGCAACCAGCTTACTCACCACACATAGCGCCTTCCGATTACTGCTTGTTTAGACCGATATAGCATGACTTGGCACGCGGTTTCGAAATATTGAAGAAGTGTGAAAATGGATCGATAGTCGGATCGCTGCCAAATCAATATCGTTCTCTCGACACGCCATCGTCTCGTTGCCAGAAAGATGGGAAAATTATATAGAATGCACCAATTTTTCCCAGTAATGACTTTTTCAAGTGAAAAAATGATCAATATAGACGCAAGCACCTATTAGATATATATCATCATTTGGAGTTCCGCTGCCAAGCTGTGGTGTTCTCAAAGTATTTTGTGTCACTTATAAATGATGATTGTTTAATCTTTTTTTTTTTTTTGTACTAAATCCGCGGTATCCGCGCTTCTCAAGAACTAAATATGAAATTTACGTCAAAGAAATAAAGGGATAAACGTTTTCGGAAGTTTTGTGATGCAAGAAAAACGTGATAATCGCTTAGCGCCAGGTTTAGACTATATGGTGGATGTATGAAAACTTCCCAACCAAACTCCCGGCGAGTTTCTAGCGAGTCGCTATACACTTGTGCGCCATATTGGAACTTAAAATAATTCTTCTGTTTCTGGTCAATCGCTAACTTTGAACGGTCCAATTGGTGACAGTGGAGATCCGAATTTACTCTTTGGCCATATGGAAGCACCTAATAACAAATGATTCTTTTCCAATCCTTCCAAATGCAGAGCAGAACCTTCCTGGCCGTTAGTTTGGCCACCGTTGATCATGATAGTTTTCGCACAGCGTCGTCGTACAGGACCCATTTCTCATGTGACCCATCACCATCCGATTAAGAAATGGGTCGATCTCATTCCGTTTGGCCAAAACTTCGCAGATGAAAATTCGATCGTTAATGTTCGTTTGTGTTAATTGGTATGACACCTGTTTTGCGTTTTGAATTAAATGTTGTGCAAATGGTTTTATAGTCGATCTTTAGCTTCTTGGCAATGCTACGACTGTTAACATGCCTTTTTTTATCGACTTTTTCGACGACGGGTCTGTCTGTGCGAGGTGCATCTTTAACTTTAAATATTCCTAAACGGAATTAGCGAATTAAATAAGAAAAAGTATTTCAATAAAAAAGTTTTTGCCGCATGCCGGCATTGTAGGTGTGTCCTTTCAAAAGTTTATTGCAAATTATTAAGCGATATCTTCTTCTTCACTAACGGGAGAATCGCAACGTTACAAAGTTGTGCAAACAGACAGATGGACAGACAAATAGGCGGACATGTGTAGGTGCATTCCAAATTTGAAGCTGGCCAAGAATTTGTATATTTTATAATTAAATTTTGATACACTATAATAATGGGTAGGCGTGGTCAATTGTTTCCATTTTTGTACACAAATACTACGCCATCGCCCACAGAATATGCATTCAAATTTTTATTCATCTATTTGCTATAATAGTTTATGGGTAATAAGCAAAAAACCAATTTTTCATTTCCTTGAAAAACCAGAAGTATTCAAAGTTTACGTGATGCTGTAGGCATGTCCTTCCACCGATTTAGCCCATTTGCAACGACAATCTGCGTGCGAGAACTTCCAATGTTTATGCCAAATTTGAAGTCGATAGATTAATTTTTGCGGCCAGAACAATGCTTACAACAACCATTACACAGACGGACATACAGACGGACATGGTTAAATCGTTTTAGAATTTGATGTTGATCAAGAATATATATATACATTGTAGGGTATCTGAAGCTTCCTTCTGGGTATTGCAAACGTTTTGACAAAATGAATATATGAACGGGTATGGTGATGGGTATACGGTATAAGGTTTTACGGTTTGAAAGATAAGGCGGGCAGCATCTGTACAAGTTGATTTGCGTAGCTTAGTTTTATCTGAGTGGAGAAAGAAGTTAAAGTTTACACTTCAATTTTAAATTTCGAATAGTGACTCGATTTGTTTACGACAATGTTTATTAATGTCAGCCTAAGGAAGGGATGTAAAAAACTTGAAACGTAACGGTGTCTCACTTTGGGGTTTTATATAACATATTGCGAAGTGTTTTTTTTAATAAAATATTTAATAAAAAACCGGAAAATAACTACTTTTTTTTGTTAATTCTTCGTTGAATTCTTATGCATCAGTGCTATTTTTGCGTCTACATTGGGCATAGAACATAAAAAATCAACAACAACAAGCGAAGCATCGAAATCAATGCAATTTTTTGGGTTTTTTTTCTATTTCGTCTGTTTGCCTGCAAATGTTGGCTATTGGCCAAGCCAATCTATACACTTTTGTGTATTAACATAATTCATACAAATGCGCATAAATGCGCACACACACACACATACAGAGACCTATGTACAGAATGACCATAAAATACAAACAACATTATAAGGGGTGTTAACATGCATCTCAACTCATTTTATTCATGTTTTTTCCTTTTTCTTTTTTGTATTATTATTGTTTTTCTTCTTTTTGTTCTGATGCAAATTTTATTCATATGCTCTTTCTCTCTGCCTCTCTCCCGCTCAAGCTTTCGCATCTCTTGCAACTCGATTTGCATTGCGTATTATTTTAGCATAAGTTTCATGATCATGCATGCATCGGACAGTAAGAAAATTCATTCGTACGCAGACTTTTTGTCGAACTTTTCGTTGTGCCTTTTGTTTTCTTTTCTTTTCATCTTCAAACACACAACAAAGAAAGTTCAAAATTTTTACAACACAATCAATCGATTTTTAATGATGACTAACCGTGCCGGGCAATAAGTTTAGATGAATAAAAATTTATCGTTTTTTTTTGGTAAATGAAACAAATATGAGTGAGAAAAAAACTAAGCTAAACAGCGAAAAAACTTGGAGAAGTTGGAGTAGAGGAATCATTGTAAATTATTTGTAAAGAGGATAGTTTTGAGATAGCCCCCGGTCTAGACATGGCAGATCTACTTTCCAGCTCAGCTCGTGTGATAGTCATCACACGAACACGAGTTCATTTTTTGAGTTTCGCTTTCGTACAAAATTGAAAAATTGTACGAGATTGTAAGAGTGAAAGGAAGAAAGTAATGGATGGTAAGAGGATTAAATTGCTTACCAATCAAGAAAATGTTGTGCATTTACAATACATTCTTAAAAAGCAAGTCATTGCGAAAGATTGGTTTGACAAGCCAAGTTATGATCCGTATGAGATAAGCGGCAACGATCTCTAATACGCATCCAAAATTTACTTGTCAACTTGGTTATGAAGTAGATATTTGCAAAACTAGTGTTGAGACTAAGTCACTCGAATGAAATATTAACCAAAATAAGGATAAACTTTTATATGATTTCAGCTGAGGGTATTACATGTTGTTGTTGCCCATGAATCTATTTGCGGGCCTTAGCACATATGACTTTCTTACTTTCTCTTTATTAAAGCTATGTTCTTGGGTGTGCTTTCCAATCGGGCGATTGAGTGCCGTTATGCTTACCAAGAATACCCTAAAACTTTTTTTTTTTTTTTATATATTGCTGTCATTGCCTTCGATGATCGTCACAACTGGCAGTTGTTGGTCTTAACGTTCTTCAGCAACAATTGCGTTGGATTATTGCAACTTATAAAGGACGGCATGCCAGAGATAATCGGCTTTGATTGTTCCTCTCATCTGCACCAAGATTTTGCGGTCGTGACATTGCATAGGATTGATTTTTCATAGACGCAGAATTCGACTCATTGCGAGCTCTCGAAAATTATATGATGCACACTTCAGGGGAATAATTTATTTTGTGTTATAAAATTTGAAGATTGCAGTTTGTTTACACATTCGAAGTGCTCAGGTAGGGAAGACTACTTTGTAGCAAACGTGTACTTTTCAGGTGGAATTCATTCCTTCATTCATTTATTAATTTTTTTTTTGTTTTTGTTTTAATTAAATGTAAACTCTGTTGAGTCATAGATAATGAAGATACCATAGAAAAGTTACCAATAATATCAGTATTTTTCAATTACTTGCTACTAATTATGTAAACAAATCTTTTAGCTTAAATTCTTTCCTTTTCCTAAGCCGTTCGCTTGAAAGAAAAACGAAAAAGAAAAAGTAAAAGGCATCGAGTTATTGCCACATATCGCACTTATCATAAATATATCTTCCGGCCGGTTTATCATGAACTTTTCCAACTTTATCTTTTCTCGATGAATGTCAGTCTAACCGCCTTTCCCTACTGCTTCAAGTCTATACATTTATTGTTATTATGTTTGCAGGTTTCCTCAGTTGAAATCGGAGCTCAATTAAACCCGACCAAACTACCTGTGGCTTGAACTTTTTTGTCGACTCTGCTCAATAATATTTGTCTATCGCATTTACTGTGTGTTAAAGTTTCCTCACCAAAATTTTTTTTTTTTTTTTTCGTTATTGCTCTAAAGGCACAGATTAAGATTCATTTGCCCATACATAGCCAGACAAAGTAAAATGAAAACAAGGCAAAAGTTTTAGTGCCGAGCACTATTCGTCGTATCGTTTGTGTGTCGATAAAAGAAACAATTTTGAATTTTGAACAACATGACCTTATAGGGCGTTGTAGGTTCAAATAAAACTCGGACAATTAACACCTTTAACACCTGTTCAATTTCATAGATCGATCGCTTAAAGGCCAAGATTTACTATAGCCAAGATTTCGAAACTGAAAATATTTTTTAAAAAAATCACTTTCTTTATGCAAAAAACCACGACAACTAGAGGAATTTAAATCGATAACATGAAAACTTTTTCGGTTAAGTCAATGGCAGGAAGTTTTGTTAAAATATGACCAGACAAGGAAACGGCATCAAAGCAGTCGCCCCAAATCGAATATAATATTTCCCCTATTTATTTTAAACTTGTGGTAATAACATTCTCATCATCATCGTCATCATCATCATCATCATCATCATCATCATCACGCAAAATCATCATCACCGTCGTGATGAGTAGATGTGTTTTTTTCCTGATGAGTTGTTTATGAAGCATTTATTGGTTTTCCTTTATGTAGCCACACACAGGCACTCTCACCTTCTAAATAGACTAAAAGTTTGATAGCCAGGAGTTAGATGGATGGACAGACTTGTTTGCTTTTCTACCGAGTATCTATATTGCTTGCACTCTGTATAGGAATGCACAGTGTTTGTGGTTGCTTGCGTAAACAATATATATATGTATATATGAATTCTAAGTAGATATGTACATAAACAAATCGACAGACAAATAGACAGTTATGTTGGTAATTGCTGTTGTTAGTGCTTATGCTTCTACAACAACGACTTGTTATTCTACGCCTTTCCAACGTAACGGCGTAGTCGTAGTAATGAAAGTGTTAGATTTCAGTTTTCATACCCAAGATACCGAACGCAGGATGGCTGTAAGTAGTAAGATGATCATTTCGTATGTAATATTCAGAACTATATATAGATTTGTATGAATTTCTCGTCAAATCCTTACAGAAGATCAAAAAAAATGAAAGTCTTGAGTTGAACGAGAAGAAAAGATAAAGAACGCGTCGAACAATCACAGAAAAAAAAAAAAAAGGAACAGAATGTAGACCGGGAACGGAGGGAATGCGAAAATGTTGTTTTTCAACTTGACGGCAAATCTTTAATGATGTTGATCCAAGTTAAGGTTTTGACCGACACCATCCATCAATCGATTCGTTCGAGACATTTACGGTAACTGGATCGTTGATTCCCATCGATCATTTGACACGTCCTCAACAGAAAGCTGAATGCTGAACGCTGTCATCAAAGGATCGATCTGCAATTCCACATAAGCTTAAAAACCTAAACCGATTTAATCATGTTGCCTTGTCTGTCCGTTTGTCATCCGGCAAAGTATAGATAAAAAGTGCAAATTTTTGGCTTGTTTTTAGACTTAAGAATGTTCATGACCTGGTGACAAACATGAATACGTACGGGAATACGTTAGGGAACTTGCAGAAAAAAAATTACTTAAAAAGAAAATATGAAATATGCTGTGCGTGGCCTCTATAATCTAATCTATAGACGGTACTACCGTCGCTCATATAAAAATTCTGTGCAAAATTAAACCTAAACGGTCCACTAACACCGCTTTATTTTAAACGGGGGTTTCTTCACAGCCAATACAAAATTCAAGATTCCTCTTAAATGCACATAATACCTACTAAGTTACCTAAGTTGTTCTCCTCTGCTATTTCATTTTTCGTTTTTTTATTTGAGAAGTTTTAAGCTTAAGCTTCAGATGTGTTTATGTAGAAAAAACAAAAAAAAAAGTATATTTTTACCAATTTTTTCATTTGATTAATCAATTTTTCATAATTTACTAAAAAAATAAAAATCTCTTTTTATAAACTGTGTAATATGACTGACTGGCTGGCTGGCTGGCTGGCTGGCTGGCTGGCTATCCCTTGTACGAAATTTGCGCTTATTTTCTTTTCGAATTTTTTGCAGTCTATTAGAACGGCTAAAAATTTCGAAAAAACGTGACTGGAGTGTTAAATTTTTATTTTACTCGTTTATTTCTTTGTGTGCGTGTGCGTGTGTGTGTGTGTGTGTGTAGGTTTGTGCTTTTGATAAAACCATAATTTTCGGTTTCTCTTTGTTTTCTGTGACTTTTTATTTTATTGCCCAAGTTTTGCATATATAAAAAGCTTAAACTATTTCCATAGTGTTTGCTATCCATTATCAAGGAGTGTCTGCCTCTCTTATTCAATATTTTAACATTACTTTGATTTTTTTTCTTTTTTCTTTTTTTATTATTATTCTTTTCAAGCAAGAACTTGTAAAGATTGTTAAGAATAAAATATTTTTGTATGAAAAACTACAGTGTGTTTGTATGTCATATCGAACATTAATCATATATAGTATTAGCAACAACAACAACAACAACAACAGCAAAGAAAATAAATAAAAATAAAAATATTATATAATAGTTTTTAAAAACTATAAAACGAATGAGATTTGTTTGATAATAAAAGCAAAGGATAGGCATATGTTTCCTGCTTCTTTAGGTTTTAATGACGCATATAATGTTTGATGTTATTTTCGGTTAACTTGGACTAACTCAATGGTTATTAAAAATGATTCTTTAATACTTAATTCCATAGCAATTTAACCCAAATTTTTTTATTGGTGTAATGTTATTTATTTACTTATTTTCTTCTTTTTTGCTTTTTGGAAGAGAAATGTAAAGCATTTTGCATCATTTATATTTTTAGTTCATCTCCTAACATATTGCTGCCACATGGCATACGTTAAATACATCAGAGATGAAAAAAATGAAAAAAAAAAAGAAATAAAAAAATCACTTCATAAAATTCATATGAAACAATATGCTTATTAAACACATAACATGACAGCCAAAATAATTTATTAGTAAAAACATTTAAATTGCTTTGAGTGCGGGAAACTGTACTCAGTTAAATTTGTTCTTATTTATCATTCATATGCGACTTTGTAGAGTGGAAATCCCGACTGATCGCAATTTAAAACTAAAGCCTGTTAAATGATTGAAAGTGCCGTTAGTGAATTTGGACTTCATAATATAGGCTTCGTGATAGTGTTTATCTAAGCACAGTGGATGAACACACTCGTTATGATTGTTGCGTATAAGCTTATGAGCTTCCATAATGCCAAAGGCGTTTACCGATTCGTTACCGAAACTATGTAGAATAGAGCTCAACACAATCCAAACTATTTAAGAAAAATAAAAAGAATAATAAAAATTTGCTATGTCTGGAATTCTCATACCTTTAAATGAAATCCCGAGCATAGTGTTGTTTGTAAAGAAAACTTGCAAACTTTTGCAAAAAATATTTTCATTAAATCTTGAAACGAGAGAAATGAAGATATCATTACTTGGACAAATTATTTTGTTAAAAGCGAAAATGCACTGTTATTATAATTAATTTCTCACAAAAATTCCCTCTTCTCATATTCTTGTATTCATATTAAAATTGTATCGCATTACATGGAAAAAAGAAAAAGATTTATTAAAAGATAAAAATCAGCATTTAACCATGAAACATGTTTCTACATCTACATGATGATCCTGTTGAGTGCTGGCATTTCCTAAATTATATTGAGAAATTTTTTCGAGTATATTTTCGAAGGCAATATTTTCGACAAGTACATTATGTATATATGTATACATATGTAATTGCCAGTAAAATAAACAGCCAACGCATTGGACACGCCACCATCACCAACACCGCCACCGCCACCGCCACCGCCATCATCAATATTGACAGACATATTAAAATGCATAAAAAAAAAGTGTATTTCTCGTGAATTTAATTTTTATTTACAATGTGTGTGTCTGCGCGCGATACTAATTAAACATTAAACAGAACAATTACAACAAAAACAAAAATTCACGCTTGATTTTTTTTCTTCAACAAATAATAATAACAACAATGAAGAGAAAACAATCGTTTCAAGATAGTTTTTCTTTTTTAGGGTTTTGCAAGACCCGTAGGAACATTAAAAAACGAACTATTGCTGTATAGTAGTATGTAATGTGGTGTGGTGTAGGGAGCGGTTGATTCTGATAAATGCTTTATGTCGTGAGTCATGTCATATTAAGACAAAAAAAAAAAAAAAAAAAAAAAAAAAACAAATGTCATTATTGCTACAAATTGGAACAAAAGATTAATCAAAAAAAGTTGTTCATCTTAAGCGATCAAAGTGAATCGTTGACAGACATTCACATTCATTATCATGACTATCACTATTTTACTCGATTGTAGGTTTTTTAAATTCTCGCCATTGAAGAGGATCTTCACAACAACAACGAGCTAATCAATCGTCATCAGTTTCGAATTTGTTGTCCTTAACCTCATAATGGTTAAGAAAAAAAAATACAAGTTTTATTTTATTCGTTTTATTTTATTCGTAATCTTTTTTTTCTTTCTATTATATCAGCAATCACTTCGGGGATGCTTCTTATTCGTATAATACGGTGACGGTCGAAAACTAGGGACGAAAGAGAAAGGCAAAGGGAAATAGCCACAGCCTAGTGGGTCTATGGCCAATCGGTAAGTGTTATCGCTTTACCGACTGAGCAATCACTACACGTACAACGAAAGGAAATTCTACCGCCTTGTAATTTGGACCGGCAAACGTAGACTTGGTACTGGCCATTTGACGATTTTTACCGGTTTCTAGTAACCACCTTTGCTCCTTTCAAACATAAATTATATAAGTAACAATGCGTTTGATTAGTGATAACTGCTTCTAATTAAGTGCAGCTGCCCGGTGCCGTGGTGGACTTACTTACTTAATCAATAGTGACGAATGTGATTATATTTTCTATTAAGCATCTCTGTTTCCTCCAAACCTACGCTCTCTGAATGAGACCAAGCTTGATTTCATTTGCATAGTTCTAATTAAGGATCGCTACTTCTATCTAAGCGAGTACCGGTTAGGATCGTATTTTCAATTAAATATTTAGGTCTGTTGTTATTTTGCACTCCATGGATAATAACAACTTCTGGGCACTTCTGTCGTACCAAGTACTTATCTCTACATGTGTATGCGATGATTGCACGCTTAAATATAGTGAAAATGGTCTTCTTTTGCTTAATTGATTTATTGGTATGTGTTTTATTTTATTATAACCGTCCATTAAATTCTCAAGTCATTGTTCTCGGGGGGCTTAGATTGACCTCCCACCCATTAGCCCCATTGCCATCACCTCCTTATCTCAGTTGTTTCTTTCTATTCTTAATCCCCTTTAATCGTATACGGTATACGGGACGTTATTCCCCGAATGATTGGTTTTATTGGTATTACAAAAACAAAAAAGAAAAACCTGGGGCGTTGTTGAATGCTGTCTTTTTTTGTTTTAATTATGCAAAAATTAAACCAAGGCCTTTAGCTTAAGTGATTTATGTCTTTCACATTTGAGCAAAAATTCAATAAACAAAAAAAAAAGAAAAAAACTGAAAGATTTCTAAAAAATTGCTGCTATAACTCTTTCAACTATGTATCGATACACAAAACAATTATAGACAATGAAAATTTTTATAAGCATCGTACCCAAAACTTAACAAGTCATTAA
>CCAG010011118.1:0-12404 GCA_001077435.1 Glossina morsitans morsitans | reverse complement strand
ACAATGAAAATTTTTATAAGCATCGTACCCAAAACTTAACAAGTCATTAATTTTGCTAACTTGTTTGTAACACTGAGATACTCTCATATATATATATACATATATATGTATGAACGATGGGTATGCTCACATATGCTCACGATACTTGAGCTTACAAATCAATTTGTTTATCTTCATTTGTTGACGCGTCCCTCTGTCTGTTTTCTGAGCACTTTGAGCGATGCAAAGGGACAATTGAAACGGAATGCTTATATTGTTCGATTATTTTCGTAGGGAAAACAAGACATACGTGAGTTAATAGGACCCAAAAAGTTATATAAGAATAGAGGAAATTTTTTTTGCAATATAATATTCCGAGACTGAAAAGTTTCACTTACTGTGTATCCGTCCGTCTCATGCATTTGCCTTCTAGTTGAAAATTTTATCAACTCATAAAATGAGCTGGAAAACTGAAACTTGACCCAAAAACTGTAACAGAATCAGTTTGAAACTAGGTATAGCCGTCCGGCCATTAAAATATCCTTAGCAGGTAGATGACTTTAATAATTATTTAAAATTTAAATAAAAATTTGAAAATAATGTAATGTAAAAATTTGAAAATAATGTAATGAATAACTTGTGACATATAGAAGACGATATCGCCTTAAAATTTTTGATATCAATTTTTATCAAGGCCAACTATCGATACTCGATCGTTAATATTGGTGCTGATCGGCTTATTGACTTGCAAAAAGCTTTACGGTTATAATATATATAAGATACGCTCTAAGGCCATTATAAACATTTTACTTGTTTTCTATTTATTTATTTTTTTATTTATTTTTTTTTGTTTCTTAACTGAAAATTGCACTTTATTAAGTCAAAATAAATATTGATTTTATTTTGTAAAAACAAAAGGAATAAAAAATAAATAAAACTATATATATATATATAGGTATTATGCATGTATGTACGTACATACATATATATATATATATATGTATATAAATTCTAAACATAAAACATATTTGTTGACACAGTGCGCTAATTTTTTACTGAATGTGAGGTAGTAGCGTAAGGCAAATATAAGTATTACTATCAATATATATATTTGTGTATGGCGTTACTTTAGATAAACAATTTCACGCAAACATGTATATTTTTTCGTTGGAGTTCCATATATTTCGACCGAACTTCTCCGATAAGTAGAATTGTCGATGTCAAAAAAGCAATAAAACGGAATGAACGCAAAAAAAAAAAAAAAAAAAAATGAAAAGAAATTCAAAATTGCTTTGCCCGCTCAACAACGGTTTATTTCGTATGCTCTCCTTCTCTTTCGCTTACACTGAATACGAATTGGCTGATACTTTGTTAAGTAAATTTTTCGAGTTAATAATAATTTGTAAACAACAAACACAATACAAACATCAAATTTTAACATTCAGCACAATTAAACAAAACGTCTCGATCACAAACATATGCACGTGTGCGTGTGTGTGTGCGTGTGTGTGTATGCTTATGTATTTTAGTTGCGATAATAGTGCGATGATGATGTGTATTTAATGTTTTCACTTTCAATCGCATTCTACTTAATATGCACGTACATAAGTAAACAATTCATACGTTCATACATTTCAATATATTTCACAAAAAACAATAAACTCAGAATAAACAAAAATTGGAAAAAAAAAAAAAAAAAACGTTAATATATTAATATTTTCTGTGTCGAAAACGACACAAATCGAACAAAAGATGCTTTATGTGAGGTCGAATCTCTTAGTATGGATTATTTACCACTACACTTGCATCCATCGGAAACTATATGCATACTGGCCAAGTAAAGCATTACACAACAAAGACACTACAATGTTGATCGCGATGAAGTACGGAACCGATTTAGGCATATCTCTCTCCATATAGTTTTCAATTCAATGAATTCATTGAGATCACGACTACAAAAGTTTGACAAGAAAAGCATAATTTAACATAATTTTACCAATTTTTTTACTAAATTCCTTAAATTACCTAAGAAATTCAATCAAATCGGCCCATGGTTTCAAAAATGTGATCATAAAGCTTTCAAAATTGAAATTTTTTTTTTTTTTTTTTTTTTTAATTAAAATCTCGGTGATCGATTAGGAACTCAATTACAAGGAAGCTAAGGTTCGCTTGGAATTACCTAAAACCATTTCGGCTTCCAAACTGCTATAAATATTCATAAATATGTTTCCGAAGTATTTTCATAATCGAATCCCGTATTTCTGAGGACAGACGCACAGACAGTAGAAGACATTTTGAATTCTTTATTAAACAAATTTCTAAACGTTATTATGCTTGCACGGCTAACTGTTATGTAAACCGCATAAATTGTATACTAAAGGTATAGTACAAGCTCCATATATCGAAATATATACATTTTCTTGGCAGTAAATCCTGCTTTTTTTCCCAACCATTTCGTATAGTAGGGAGCTTATATAAAAACTTATTCAAACCTGCCTTATCGCTTGCGTCCATGAAATGATCTTTCCTATGGATACTAGGCGTTAGATTTGAGCGGATCACATCCTTACAAATATAGCTTATTTCATATATATATATATATAACTATATATATGTGAAAGATATGCATGTGCATATCTATATATATATATATATATATATATATATGTATGTATATATAATCTATATATATATATGTATATATATATAAGAAAGTATTGTTTAAGTAGGAAACAAGCGCGCCAGTGAGAGCAGTTTACTAAGTTTTGCAGTAAAATTTACTGCAATGATATGCGATTTTTCATCATTTTAGTTTTTATGGCGATTTTAAGCGCCGCTGTTATGTAAAAGGCGGCAAACGGACCTTTCTCAGGAACGAACTTCTTTTCTTACGAATCGTTTTATGAAGAAAATGGTAGCCCATATATATTTTCTTAATCCACTTACGGTACAAAAGTTTATTAACCAAGAAGGTCTTGAGAGAGATCTACCCTTTTAGTATACCGACAAGCTTTTCTGTCCGTGTGTCTGCCTGTCTTGTTTTCTTGCGTTCAAATTGTAGGTCGGAAATTTTTGAAATATTTTAAAGAAAATCTACTACACCAAGATGTTTTGACCCGTTTGACGAACGCTATTGAAAATGATTCGGATCGAAATACTTTTCCAGCCATTCCCAATTTAAAAGCCTTACTTTGAAAAGTCATTATATGAATAGCTACAATAAACGAAGTGATCCATAGTATGTAGTGGTGGGCCGCGTTACATTATCGTGTTTTCACTTGTTCACACATACAGGTAATCTGAAGCATTTCACTAGTTGATCAATCAGCAGTAGAGATATTGAAAAGCGAAACTTGAGTTTGTTTTATTATTTTAAAGGGATTTTGTGTTTGTATTTATGTTAAGAGAACTTGAAGCTTCTGCCCCTTCCCACTCCATTTGCGAAATCAAGTTGTCTGAGTAAAGTAGTTTTTGTTCTTTTCTTTTAATGTTATCCGTAACATATTTCTCAGTGCCTTAGACATAATGAAAATTTTAATATACTTTTCGATGATGTAAATAAAGCAAAATAATTGCTATTTATTGCCTATGCCTTTATACATTCAGATTGTGTGAACAATTGTTCGGTGAATTAGTGAAAATATCTAATGATACAGATGTGCGTATAAACAGTTGATCGTTATATTTAACAATGTATTCGGTTTATGTTCAGATGATTGAAGTATTCAGGTCAATTTAAAGGACACACAGAACAATAGGCGAACAAGTATGAATTTATGTTAATACAAAAACGTAATTATGTAAACACATCTCTGTCTATTATAGACATATTGTGAGCAATATCCCAGAGAGGATAAATCACAAGCACACAAACATCAAATAGATTATGCGAGTTCTTGCAACTTTTAAGTATTCAGATATAAAATCACTAGCTTGGAGATTTCAAAAAAAGAAAAAGAAGCAGAAATTTGTGACTATGTGTTGAGCGAGTCACAAAGAATCATTCTTATCATAACATAGTTAGTTTAGTACATAAAAGTCTAAAAACGGAAATAAAAAAAAAAAAAAAAAATATTGAAAAAAATGAAAGAAATATTTTTGTGTGATTTGGTGGAAAATAACCAAAGGGACGCGTGTGCAGATATAAATATTTTATCATCCTTTTTGAATGAATTTTATTAGATTAGAGTGTAAAAGTTTTGCGAAAATATTTGAAAGGTAACTGCGACCCATTCCAATTTGTGAAGCTTCTCCAGCAACAGCTTGGCCTGGACTGTTGTAGAGAATTTGGAATAATTATTTTGACAAATTAGGACCCCCACAGACTGTCGGAAACACTTTCCTTCCAACAGAAGGAAATTTGGAAGGAATTCTTTTTTGAAAGTTCTGCGCTTCTTTCTACGTTCTCGTTGTTCTATTAACGCAGCATTGAAATATTTGTTCGCTTTCGTCGTCGCACACCGCTCTTAAGCGTAGAACGCATTTCAATTTTTAATTTTTAGTTTTACTTGAAAGTTCTCTATAGAAAGTCGTTGAAGAATTTATCTTTCAGTCTATTAATTCCACATTCCATGGCCATATCCACGATGACTAAAACAAGTATTGTAAGGCTGGGACTGCATTCATTTTGGATTTATGTGAAACTTTTCTAATCTTCTAATTGAAGTCTAGCGTTTTTTTTTTTAGTTATTCAGTTTTGATTTTCACGCATAGTTGTTGCTTTTAGGTTAAGGGAAATTATTTAACTTCCAGTTATAATCATTTTTGTCAATACGCGTGAATTAGATTTTTAAATTACATTCACTTCAACAAAGCCATATAATCGCATTTAATTTATAATAATAACATTTATTGCTGCACTTTATCATTCAGTTACCCAATCAGTAATCGGCTTAGTCGCATTTTCTAAGTCAATTTATTACCTAATCAATTGCCAAGAATAGCTCTTGGTATTGTGTGCATTAGGACGCTTCTATAGCTTTCCATCTTAAAATCGATTTTATTTTCTCTCTGTTTAGTCGATTGACAGTTTAATGGGTTATCCGTATTTTTGAACTTAACTGTGCCAGTACGCTTAGCGAACTCAGCATTTTATAAGTCAGCGAACCCTCGGCAAAGCTTACTTTACTAACTAAGCACTCTAGTGCGCTCTCATTGTCCTGACAACTCCGGTTTTTTTTTTCTGCAGTAGTTTAATTCAGCATTTCAGTAATGACCCTATACTCTACCCATTCGACTCCTTAAGTAGTGTACACGTTAGCCATTATTTGTGCAACTCTGAACCATTTCTCTCCACATTGCGTTGGCTTTATAATTTTAAGTCTTGCAGAATTCAGCTCATCACATAGCTTATCTATTATTACTAACTCAGTAAACTTTCCTTCTACTCAGCTAACTACTTGTATATAGTGGTTACCTTGTTATCACTAGTATTGTAATTTAGTGGCGTTTACGTCTACATTGAACTCTGCATGCAACTACCATCTTAGATCTTTTATCTAATTAACTAATCTTGAATAATACTATTTCCGCAATTTCTACGTTACAGTTCTTAACTTCGAGCCGTCAGTGACCAAACTAATCGTGTAGTTATGACTAGTCCTGCAGGTTAGCAATGTTGTTGCTTATATTGAATTCTACTTCTTTACAATTATTATTAATATTACAAGTTGGCAGTAGTTTTGCTTACACTCTACTCTACTGGCAGATTCTATGTTAGATCTTTGACCTATTTAGCAGACTTGGTTGCTAACTAAGTCCGGCCTATTCATTTATACAATAATCTCTACTAATCTATGATCTACTATTCGTAGATCTTCGTTCTGATAAGCTGACTGAATAACTTCAGTAGTTAGTTATCACAATTCTTTCAACTTTGCAGTATCTCTGTCTACACTGGGTTGTACTTGTTGTCTAAATTTTAGATTTTCTGTTTCCGTTCAGCTAACTATGTAACTTAATTGCTTATCGCTGTTCTTAAAATCGAACCGTATTTCTGCTTTCAAACGAGTTAAACGTCTCGTAGTCGTATCATAAGTATTCTACTTACCAAACTGACTATCAAGTTAACAGCGAAATTTACTTAACTGTCGTTAATTTTGCAACGTAGCAGCACAGTAATGCTTACAGTGAACTTTACTTTTCGCCCTAATCTTAAATCGTTCACCTACTCATCTAACCGTGTAGCTTACTCTGCCGACTTTCGATCATATATCTTTCAAGCTAACCTTACCTAACCTTACTTAATTACCTACATACTTACTTAGTTCTTGCAACTGTTAGCAGTACATCTTTAAACTTTGACTATTCTTCTTTTTATTGAATAATTGCATGCATAGGAGTAGCTCGCGATAGCTCAAGCTTTCAATATAAATTTAAATAAAGGTATTTCATGTAAATCGTTGTTTGTTGTTACAAAATTGTCCTTGCAACAAAAGTATACATCATCCAGCTTATGCTTATTACCTATATCTATACTTATACCTATAAGCCGTGCTACTTTCGCTATCTATCATACATAGTTTCTTTACTTGAATTTTTTAAGTATTTTTTTTACCAAATATTTGTTTTTTTTTTCACAATAAAGGTCACAATTTATATGAAAACAAAATTCGCTCAATACCACAATGCAATCATAAAGGTTATCATTTAAGTGATTTTAAGATCAAGGATTTTTATTTATTTATTTATTTATTTAATTTTTTTTTTTCTAATTTCTTTGACATTTCATTTTTCTTTCTTTCTCTTTCTCTTTCTCTTTCTCTTTTTTTTTTTCTTTTTTCTTTGAACATATTTTTTGAAAAAATAATTTCACTTGAACACATACAAAATAACATTTGCGCTGTTGTTGGGTATATATTCATACAATTATGTTCAATTCTTCGAAAGCTAATAATGCTGATAATGTATTCTAATCAGCGATTACGTTACGTATTATCGCAAATTATTTCAATTAGAATAAATATACTAAAAATAAGGTTAAAAAAAATTATAGTAATTAAAGGAATATTAAAGTTTTACATTGAAAATCAATTTTTTTTTTATTGTTTCTTTATATTTTCAAGCAATTATCTAAACAAATTATATGTATACTAAATTTACGATCCCCGTTATAGTGTACACATCAAGGTATATTACAAAGTATATAACATATAGATGCTCTTAAACATCGCATGATTCTCAATTGTCCGTCCGTCTGGTTTTCTAATCGTAGTGAAAACTTAATACAGACAGAAAGTTTCATTGGCATAGTGGACAAGAGTTTAGCCGTTAGAAGGTGTCTTTTTTCTAAAATATAAAATTGGCACACATTTACATTACACGCCATGTCGCCAACTATGAAGCATAAAAATTCCTTTTTATTGAAATGACTATCGGACTATCGGACGTAGTAGTGAAAGTAGCTTCACCGGGAGCATTTTCTTACCTGTTATTTTATTAAAAGCCAACCATTAAATACAATAAAGTTATTTAGGCTAAATAATTATTATGCTTCAAATAAAGCTATAGACACCTGGAGCGTTTGCCAAAGGGGATGTCGATTATATATATATATATATCTTAAGATTTACCGTAAAATAATTCAAAGATCTTTATTATTTGTGGCTTATAATATGCTGGGATTTTTTATATATCGTGTCTTTAAATTAGATGAAGTACGACGTACAGTATGCAACTAAAGTCATCGTGCTTCTGCTACAAGTTTAATACGACAGACTTGAGTTAGAGTTCCACGTTCGAGAAATAATTAATCCTTTTAAACATATTTATATCGGGTGCGTATTTGGATAATTACTTGGATAAATTAAATTAAAATTCAATAAATATTAATTGTGATGTTAGCAAAACGCACACACACGAACACATAGTCGAATAAAGATAAAGATCCATTTATGAAATAAAATGTATTTTTATCAAGAAAATGTAAATGTGTGTTGTTTGCTGTTACATTATCTAAGGCATGTATTTATTGTTTTCTGTCTTTTCTTTCATTCTTTTCCTTTCATTTTTTTATTTCTTTTTTTTTACGTGTGACTTCTCTGATGACAAATTATTGTAAATATTTGTTTTTTGTTTTCTTGTTTTCCTTATAAAACCGTTCACAGTATAAATGTGCGTGTTTTGCAAAATAAATCCAAATAAATAAATAAATGGAGAAAAGAAATACTAACTGAAACAAACTCAGTTAACTTTAAACTTCGTACACGAACATCATAGAAAATTAATAAAAACTACAAAAAAAGGAAAGAAAAAAACGCCTCATTTCAAGTCGAACACTAAATCGCTCGCGACACTCTTTCTATATCCCTTTCTAAAATCGCCAACGTGCTCACATATATGACGAAGTATGGTGAGACTTGTTGTTCAGCTCGGCCTTTCCGCTTTCAGGTGAATGCCTCTTAGAGGCTATAAATAAATCGTAACTTGGTCTATTGTGGACGTGTTTGTAGAGGGGTAAATCCAAACTTTTCAGTAAAAAGTTGCTCGCTTGCACTAATTTCTTTAACCGGTTTCAAATTTTGAAATTTTTGCTCCATTAATGAGCAGTGTAAACGATCTGGTTAAACTTTCTACCCCTCTTCTTGCAAACCTCGTACTTTAACGTTATAACAATACATAAGAGGATAGTGTTAAGTCGGCTCTATGGGACTAAAAAGTGCGTTAAATAAATAAATGAAAGCGATTTGAGTTGAAATTTTTTATTATTCAAAACACGATCCAAGACAGTCACACAAACGTGGCAGTTTTTAATTGATTATGAACTCTTGCATTATATCAGTGGAAAGGATTTTTACTATTTGTAGAATAGATGACGTAGCTGCTTTCTGTGCATCTCAGCTGAAAGAAAAATGATAGTCGCCTTAAGCTCAATTTTTCAATATCCATCAGTAGCTTATCCGGTTGCCAAATAAAGTGAAAATTCTTTCATATCGTACACGGTACAGATTTAAAAACATATTTTTTGATCCCTTGTAGCAATTTGTTTGAATTTGTCGGTTTATAGTCTTTCAATAACTGTAGATAAACCCATGATCCAACTTGGATAATTTTTGAATTAAAATTAACGAGAAACGAATTAAGAAGAAACAATTTGAGACTAATTTATTTTTTTCCCATGCCAGCTTTTAAGGTCATAATTATAACCTACTGAAATGGACAGACAGACTGACAAAAATGCCTAATTTACGCTATTCAAAAATGTATGCACTTGTTAGCGCTGTGTCCAGTGCGTAGAGTAAAAGTCTCTTTTTAAATCTTTGGCGAAAGCATTTTAAACAGTGGATTGAAAGATGTGCGGGACGGATTTACTGTTATTTTAGAAAGATTTCTAAGGACGACGTACTCAAAAAAATGTAATTGAAACCAATAGTTTTCAAGAAAGCCATGTTAAGCCATAAAATGTATTGAATTTGATGCTTCTTCTTCCAACTACTTTAAATGAGATAAAGACAGGCGTGTATGCCTATATACAATGGACTTATCTTAGATCTGCTTAAGCGAAAAATTTCTGAAGTGAAATTAATTCTTTCTTAATACCATAGAGTAAAACGTTTCGGCGAAAGTAATGGAAACAAACCAATACATGGTCATCAACTAAATGCTTTTTTTTTTTTAATTTCAAGATATCGATATGAGTTTCCTTTTACTTGGCATATTGGCTTATGACATTTTCATTTAAATGTGATTTCATGCAAATGACCGCCTCTGGCCTCTCACAATAGGGTCATAACCCCAAAGTGCAGAGGTCGTATGATCTTTGTGGGAAACTCACATAGCCATTTTTCGAGATTACATGGTCTTTGCATTCTTCTCTCAAAAAATTGATTTCGTCACAGAATGTACGGTACGGTACGTTGCAGCACATGTCGTTTAAGTCGAAATCATCGAATTTCTGCCACAATAAGTTAGTTATCATGTTTGTAAACCGTCCTGCACTGAGAGTAACCGCAATGCCATTTTCATGTTCAAAAATGTAATTTTCACACACACACACACACAATCACAAACCACACCAAAAAGTTATTTTCGTCCTTGAGATCAGATGTGTTTTCTTAACACCAAAGGGGCTACTAATCCTAATTTACCGAAGTTATTTGATCAAATGTGATCTTCAGGTCATAGGCGCGAAGCGTGACCGTGGGTTAATTGCTTTCGTAATAAACGCAACTATGTACATATTTTATTCTACAAATAATGACAAGGTCCAATTAATATGTTGAAACACTTTTCATCCAAATCTCAATCGGATATGTATTTTATTGACATTTACTTTGGGAACAACAAAAGTGATGACCCTATATATTAGAAATACCTTTATAGTCGCCAGTTTCACGATCGAAAATGCAGTTATTTTACGTCCGTAAAACTAACGCTAATTGAAGAAGTTCGTCCCTACGCTAATTCTTCTTACGCTTAAATATTCGCAATTCAAATTTCCATAACATTGTCGGCTTTTGCTGGGACAATTTGATCACAATTTTCCTAATGACTCGGGAAGTATTGATTAAAGTCGTAAAAGAATTAGTCATGGACGACTACTAACTAAATGTATTGATCTAGAAAAGTGTATTCGAATGCATTCATTTCTCATTTTGATGTTGTATTCTTCACGAATTTAACTCATTTGACAGTCGTGGACGATTCACTTGAATTATTTTCACGAACGAAAATAAATGGTTTCGTAGGAGCGACGGCACCCTGATCCTAAGTCTTAATGTGGAAAATGAGATTTTCTCTTTGAAAAATTCTTTATGCTTTTCTGTACGCGGTGATGCTGATAATAATGTTATACGAGTAGTTATATAGAAGAAGAAGTGCACAAGAGTTATGCTGACTATATCGCAGAGTTTGTAACACCAAGTTGCAAAATACAATAATCAACATGTTTCGTCCTTAGTAATTCCAAAAAATGTCCTTACGTTATGCATTCCCATGAGATATGAAAATCTCTTTGTTATGTCCGTCTGTCTTTCCGCATGTTCTTTTACTCTCTCAAAATTGAAGAAAATTGCCATAAAATCTATACAACAGATCAAATGTCTGCAATAGGTTCAACATATTTCTACTTCCCGTTTGCAGCGCCTGGAAGTATGTTTCAGTGAATTCTTGAAATCTATCTTTTAATATTAGCATTCAGAAAAATGAACAAACTAAAACGGAAATATGAAATCTAGTATACATAGAGCAACACAACTCAATACATACAGCCCAAAAATGGGCGTGATTTGCCTCTTACATATGTCTTCAGTTACACATTAAAGAGTCTGCATATGTTCTCTATATAGGCTTTCTCCTTCTATCGTTGCAAGGCAACGAGACCGTGACGGATCCGTCCTTATGTCCTACCATTCTTGAGTATTGAAATGGAAATTTGAAATTTAAAAGTGGAATTAGTTTCCTCTCATTAGTTGCAGGAAATTTAATTACACCTTTTTCTAGCCATGAAAACTACACAAGGCCGATTCCGAAAAACATCTAAGCGTAAAATTCTAAATCACTTTCAAAACATGCGCGCGTGCCTTTCATTTACTGATGCGAAAAGCGATGAAAATTTGCGAAAATTGAGATAGAAAAGCAAAGGTAGTCCATATAATGTAAAGTTGTTTGAGCTTGGAAAACACAGCTGAGGAAATCTCAAAGATTGCATTATACTTTTATGAATAGCATATAACTTGATTTGATTTGGTGTGAAAATTTTCAATTATATTTAAAAATATTTAAAAAATGGGATCCGTACGCTTGCAATAGCAATGTAAAATTTCTCTTTTTAGGGCAGTGGGGCATTTAGTATTCGTCTTAAGTCTTGTAAAATTTTTTGCCTCGTTCTTAAAAGAACACAAAAAATTTAAGAATTTAAAAATTAAGGAAACGAGTACATATGTAGTGAAAAGTTGACCTCTTTGCTTAACACCAACTTCCGATTTGATAATTAAACAAAAATTTATTTATATATATATAAATAAAATTTCTACTTTGCATAACACGAGTTTTTTCTTTGCTTTTCCTTTTAATGCCTTTTTTTTTCTTTTTTCTTTTATTTTCGTTTTGTTTTTTCTTATTTTTAATGAATGACGTTCAGTTCTAATGTTCAGAGTAATGAAATGAAAACTAAATGTATAGTGTATGTAATGTATATATACATTTTTAAAATTTTTTTATATGTTTCTTAGTTAATAATAATTAGATAATAAACGTACACACATATGTTTGTAACAAAAAAAAAAAAAAAAAAAAAAAAAAAAAAAAAAAAAAAGCGAGCTAAGAGAAGGAAAATAGTGTCAATGATGATAACATATACTCGTCGTATCTGCATACTAGTGTTAAATGCGTGTATGCGTGTTTATGTTTGTGTATGTATGCGTGTTTATGCGTTTGCCTATGTATGGGTGTGATTTAAGAATACATGTTCAATTACAACTGTATGT
>CCAG010011116.1:0-17880 GCA_001077435.1 Glossina morsitans morsitans | reverse complement strand
TATTGTTTTATATTAAAGTCATTTAGTAATTGGTGTTGGCAAAACTGTCCATTGCCTGCTCAAATGTGTATAGGTATATACACGCTATATATATTATACATATATATATATATATATATATATAGTCGTAGGAAGTAAGGTATGACTTTGTAGTATTTTTTATAAAACACGCACATGCACACCTATTGTGAATCGTATATCTCTCATTCAACTAATGATTAATTTTGTCGACACTTAGTGAGATCAACCGCCATGCATGCGAACATAAATTTATTAATGTATGCAATGCCTTCACAAATTGTACTCAATTAATTATATATTCTAAAAAGCATTAATCTATTAACCTCATGTGTAAAAACTATATTTATATTTATAATCCAAGTTGAGTACTTTTACAGGCTATTGAGACACTTTGCTTGAAATGCTCGCCTTTAAATTTTTTAATATAAAAAAAAATAAAACAAAAAATACTTTGAGCGAAAAAAGACTATCTTGAAATTTTTGAAATTTAAGGGTTTGAAGATAAATTCAAATGTAGTCGCTTTACCAAGTCCCTCAAATTGGACTATGCTTGCATATTAAATTTCGAGAAATTTGGTAAAAACCATTTCAGAAAGAAAAGGTTGAATTTCTTTAGCTCATTCGAAACGCATACTTTCGTATAAATGGCTACACAATTTCATCTTACGCTTCGTAATTTGTATGGCGTAGGCCTCCAAATCCAACTATATCATGATTCTAACTACTTAACAGAGCTCTCTTTGCCCATTCAATTCGAATTTATCTTTGCCCCCCTTTTTTAAATTTCTTTATGAAAACGTAAATATATATTTGGGTTAACAAAAAAGAAAACCAAAAGATTCCGCAAACTTTCTTATACTAATCGCTTCTAAGTATTAGGAATAAATCCAATCTTTTTGACTTTTACCTATACCCTGTCCTATAAACTGTCTCGGTCGCTTGACAGCCAATCTTTAAAGAGAAACTCGCAGTCGCAGTCAGCCGAGACTGACTCGGCATGAAAAAAATGGATGGAAATCAGCAGAAATAGTCCACCAAACCGCTGCTGGCGTTTCAAGTAGATAAGCCAGTTTCCCATGTGAATCGAATCAACTCGACTTTGTAAGAAAGCTGAAGCAAGGCTTACAAATTTCGTAGCTTTGTTCATAGAGGAGAGAAAAATAAACGAAACTATCGTTCGGTTGCCTTTTTAAATAGTTTATAAATCTACTTAAGTATTCGATCCAGATCGGATCCTCTCTAACTAACTCAAAATTGTTTGCGTTCAAAATCTGTATCAATCCTACAGCTATATATTCGTGTTGTCAGATTTTACGGGAAATAAAGAAATTTTGACGTGTTTTTCTCGCCTCCGGATTTATAATCTTCCTCGCCAGCATATGTTTTAAACGAGCAGAAATTTGAAATGGAAAATATGTTTTGTGTTCATCTTCCGGTAATTGATAGCTCTTTGTACGACACGAGCAGTTAGGGGCGAAACAATAAGTTATACCATCTGTTTCTAAGATACAAACAAAAACTTATAAATATAAATGAGTTTTTTTTCCATACAAAAAAAAAAAAAAAAAAAAAAAAAAAAAATTAATATATTCATCACTATTGTAATTATACGACATTACATAAGTTTTACAAAACATTTAAAGACAATCAATCGCAGGTTGCTATGTTTATACCCGGTATCGCAAGACTATGGCATATTAAAATTGTCCTCCCATTTGTAAAAAATTTAAAAGTTTTAAGCCAAAACACTTTAAAGTGTTTATATGCCTGATCAATAGTAAGCTCTGAATCGATTTAGGTATGTTTCTCCTCTCCCTTCATCCGTCCTTCTGTCAATTCAGTTCACCAACATCCAAAGAACGCTAAAACAATTGACTTTGTGAAATCGAATTCGTGTTGTATTACGTAGGAAAAAAGTATACAGTTGCTGCTCGTAATGGAGCTTAAAAGAAAGGATAATACCTTCTCGAACCAGGGCCGCAATAAATAGAATACTTTAAATCTTTTATCCAAACGATGCTGATTGAAAATTTGACACAAACATTTACAAGCGATATATTGGGTTCCAAAATGGTTAGGATCGGTCATTTGATGTTCTCATGATCAAATAAAAAACATATATATTTTGCAAACGAAGCCTACATGTAACAAATACTACCACACTTTGAACATATATATATATATATATATATATGCCTCGGAACAAGCAGAGTTAGGGCGGAAGGCACGACTTTGAGATATATATGTATATATTTATTTACTTATTTATTGCCTATAGGTTTTCTAAATAAATTTAGCTTAGATCATATGCTCGCCCGTATTGCAAACACCATCGTATTTGAAACTTGAACCCACGACCATTGTGTTATTAGTCGCGATCCTTTGCCTATTCGGCTACAGATGCGGAATATATATTCCGGTTCAACCTTGGGAACTTAAAGTCGCACCTTCCGCCCTAAGTCTGCCCACTCCTTGTTGTTTTTGAAAGTCTTAAATTTTCTCACGTCCGCAAAAGTCCAGACTTGATCTGCACACACTTAACTAATATCTTAAGTAAAATCCGTGAATTAAACTGAAAGTTGTGTTTTACTTATCCGTGAACACACTTAGAGCGGGCTGATGGGTGCTGAAAGTTCGTTGCATATAACGGAATCTAACTTTCTTGCATTTTTTTATTTTCCATTTATTCATTTTTGTTATTTTTTTTTTTGCATTTTTGCAAATAGATAAGTGAATTGCGATCTGCTGTGAACATGTTCTCAATTTTATTTTTAAAAACTCAGTTTTCTTGATTTATTAAAAACGCTCATTATAATCCGTAATGCATTAATTAAATTTACTTACATGATTGTAAGTTTGTTTGTTTTTTTTTTTTTGCCTGCATAATATATAAAACTATTTTGACGTGTCGGTGAAAGGAATTGCAATAAATTGCAAGAACATGATAATAAGAAATAAAATGTTCTTAAAGGTGTCACTTTATTAAATCAACCAAGAGAAAGCAATTACAAAGTAATTATTGTGAACAAAAAAAAAAAAAAACAATTGTATTTTCTGCTCAAAAATATTTCTAGCGGGTATATTCCGGTCGCTAGTCATCAAGGCAGATAATGTCTATTCTTGGTGTCAGTTTTTTCATTTTGTATCAATTTTGGCATTCCTAGGGAATAGTCATAAGAAAATGCTCTATTCAGTCAGTTTTATTATAAAATATCAACTGCGACTACCAAGTCTGTGTTAACCTGTGTTCAAATCTAAACGCGGACTATACCCAATCTTCATATCTGGTAGGCCAATCTTGATATAGGCCCTCCATCATCTCAATCCTTGCAGGATTGTCTTGTAAGTTGGGTGATGTCGGAAACCTCGTAACACTCGTAAATTACCCGATGGGTCTTGAAATCTCGTCTCATTGAGCTTTCATGGCAGGTGCAGACGACTCTCTGCCCCGTTGCGAAATTGTGTTCACCATATTGTATGCCAAGGATTTTATGATTAATGCAACGAATCTTGGATCGAAAATGCTCTAATAAGTCTGCTTCCTTTTTAATTGCCAGTATTTTACTTAAGAGGTCAATCTTTTTTTTTTTTTAAGTTTAAATAAAATAAACTGATCTTCTTACAAACCTACAACACATTTGGCGCAAGGGTATATTAAAAGTGTCATGATAGGCTCACCTTTTATTATAGATGTTTGTCCGTCCGTCCGTCTGTTTTGTTCAACCTACAGGTCGCAAGTTCTGGAGCTATTTTAATTAAATTTACTACACTTACATATTTTGACCGAAGGATGATCGCTGTCAAAAATTATTCTGATCGGAACACTTTCTTGATAACTTCCCTATACCATACACCATCTTAACCTCTCTATTTGTTTCTATACCTTACACTTCTTGCGGTACAACAGTATATTTAGTTTCTGCGGATATACGCAACACCCAAAGGCACTTGAGGTAGACTCACCTTTTGCTTTAACAACCGATTCAGAAGGTGATTCAAAGGTTACCTGATCGTCTGTCCGTCTTGTTTTTTGTGTTCAACGTATGGGTCGTAATTTTTGAGCTGGCGTAGCAAGGAACGCTGTTAAAAATTCTTGGAATTGGACCATTTTCTCAACCCCTTCCCGGACAAAATCTTAGTTTGGAACTGTGTTCCATGTTCCACTATAGTGTTTTCACTTATTCTTCATATGATTTGTGGTAGATAACTGGAGATATAATTTTAATAAAATTTGAAGCATTATTACAGCAGCAATGTAATGTTAGTCGAAGCCTATGTTGCGAGCAGTTTGGAAAACTTAATAACATGAGAAATGTGTAGATGCATATGTAGAGTTTATGAACACATGGATAGATTGATTATAAAACCTTAATACTTGCTCGCTATTTGCGAACACACTTTCCACTGTTGTTGTGATTCATTCATGACATTTAATATAATGTAAAGTAATTTTCATAGTTTGTAACAAACAATAAATATAATGATATCTCGCCATTTGCATAAATAACTCATTCATTTTGCACAAATGCAAAAAAAAAAAAAAATACTTTTAAATTAAATTATATTAACACGGAAATAAATTCAATTCAAATTAATTTACATTTTTGTGTTCTTACAGGATGAACCAATAAATACTTTCCTTAATATTGGTGAATGCAAAGAATTGGAAGAATTCTCTTTAAAATGCTTAAAGGATAACTGTTCCTATAAAGCTGTTACTAAAGATAATGAAATTATCGGAGTATTTTTAAATTCTCTAATCCATCGTCCGGTACGTATAGATTGTCAAATTGTTAAACGAATTTCCTTAAGAATTATTATTGACATTAATGTTATAAACCATTTTAGGCTGTAGACGCGGTTCCTGAAAAGGCTGCTGATGATTGCGAACATCCAAAATTTAAGAAAGTTCTCGGCCTTATGGATTATATAGAAGAGAATTTTAATATTTTCGATTTATATCCGGAAACTGATGTCATTTTGGACGGTAAAATCGTATCAGTTAATACGAATTATCGTGGTATGGGTATTGCTGGCCTCTTAACTGAAAAGACTTTACAATATATGCGCAATCATAACATTCCTGTAATGCATGTCCTATGCACAAGTCATTATTCGGCACGAGTCTTAGAGAAATTGGGATTCCATGAAGTCTATCGTCTCAACTATGATGATTATAAGGTAAACGATGAAATTGTCCTCAAACCCAGCGAACCTCATGTCGCGGCCCGTATCTTAGTTAAGGAAATTGCTGATCTTAAGACCAATAGCAACGGTAAAGCTTAAATCAATGAGTCAATTAGCATAATAATGATGTTTCTATTCCTTCTCAATTATCAATCGATCAATTGAATCAATCGCTCCCTTGATCGATTAACTGTTAAACGGTTGTTTTCGTTGCATTGCATATTGTTAATAATCAATTAAAACTTTGTAAATTGTATGTGATTTTATTATATAAAATTAAGTAAAAAAAAAAAAACTAATAAAAATAATGTGATTCCATTAAAAATATTAAAACAAAAGATAAATGTAAACACACACAACACACACAAACACATATACACATTCGAAGAAAAATAAACAATTATTTAGTGTTAAGTAAAAATTTCAGAAAAAATTTATATTAAAGTTTGTTTCAATTTACTGGTTTAATTTATTGGTCGTACTTAAGTTAATAAACAATTTTTTTACTATTATTTATTATTACATTAATAAAATCATTTTACTTGTCTCGTGTGTTTGCCGTTTATGGGTAAAATTATAGTACACTTATCATTTAAGTCATTTTTTTTGAAAGTGGTGTAAGTCTATTTATATATTTTTTTTTTTTTTTTTGGTTCCTGTTTATAGATAAAATGCTCAAAGCAGATTGCATTTATTGCTATCAAATCTAGACTTACACTATTTTCAAATAAAACGGCTCATTTATCACATCGATTAGAAAAATATGCATGGATTATAGGTATATACATGTATTGGATTTGCTAAACAAATATAACGTCTTAAAAAATGTGATAGAGGTCTTATAAAGTGGATGAGTTCTTCTCCGCATTCGTTTTCTCTTTCATTCAAATGTTTTGAAGGTGCTATTTCGGGGTAAAAAAAAAGCCAAAAACTTGGGTTTTTTAAAGCAATGCAAAAATACTTCACTGACCCCGATATCCGTACCATTTACGATGCTTATATCTGGTCAAAAATGAGAATATAACTCGCATATGGACGAGACTTATTTTTCGTTAGAGTGATCTTGTGGAGAAGTAGGCTTAAGACATGACCACATCCCAACAAAATTTTTCATATCCATTTAGTATATTAGCATCTGTGCCCTTTTTCATCAAACAGATTTGTCGTGAAACATTAAATACGATAGCGTTTGTCCATATAACAACTTCCTTAGAATAAGGCTTGCATGGAGAGTGGTCGTAAATATAATTCAATATAACTCACTTTCTCGGCCCAATCACGTTCGTGGATTTATATGTTAACCGCGAAGATATATGGCCATTTGGTAATTTGTGAATCTTGCCAGTCTATACTATTCCTGATTAAATTGCAGATTTCAAAATGTTGGTGGAGTGGGTAAAGGATCTCGACTAAACCCATTTATGCTACTGAATTTATAAAAGTTTTCAAATGGTTAGGTAAATGCAGGAAAAACCCGTTAAAGTGAAAATTATTCAACCCATTCGTATCCATCTAAATGTGGTGTAAAATAACAAAATCTTGCATTATCTTTTTCCTTCCTAACGGTATCAGGTATAATATAAAAATCATTTCGTCTACTTCGCATATAATTTGTAAAAATTAGAAGAGTACTGTTTTCTGCCTCCTTTCTTGCGTTATACACATTCACATAAATTATTGCTTAATTTTCGGGTACGCTAGGTTGCTATACTATATCTATCTAGCTATCTATATCTATTGCTGTTTTTTCTCTATATCTATTGGCATACGTCATATTCGAAATGTTTTTGCTTATTGGTCATACGTCATATATATCTATATATCTATCTAGATATCTCATATATATCTATTGGCATACGTCATATTCGAAATGTTTTTGCGTATTGGTCGCATTAAATGAAATCTCATTTCTTCTATGGTTTTTGTTTTTTTTTTTTTTTTTTTTTTCATTTAAAGCAAGTTCGCACATAGTATTTAGAGTAAACAATTTTTGTTTTATTTAATTGCATTTTTGAAGCAATCGCTTGGTGCAGGTGTTTAAACAAATTTTACATAGTTATGATATAGTTTATAATATTTTTTAATTGTGGCGAATGAAATAACTTTTCTAAAATATTAATAAAATATGTTATTACATAACAATTTGTACTTTTTATAATTAAAATTTCATTGGAAAGTTAACAAATAACAATTTAGATTAGCAGTAAATCTACTTGACTAGTCTAGAAAATATTAAGCCTTTAAGTAGTCAACTATGTGTACATAAATTTACAAGCATTAACTTATAACTTCACTATAGTTATCTTCAATGTTTGGTATTCTAACGGTCCTTACAAAGCCAAGGTTCTTACATTCACCCAGAGAACGAAATTGTATTAAATTTATAATTCCATTTGGTATTTGGAAGATTGGTTATATTTATTTATTTTTTTTAATTAAATTGCTTCCAAAAGATTACTATTTACAAAATTTGCCGCTCTTCCTTTCTTTTGTGAAGTAATAAAGCAATAGCTGAAGCTACGAATCTATTCTTTTGAAGATGCGCTTCGCTACGCGCTGTACTTGTTCCTCCTTTCCATACTTTCGAGCATCGGATCGTATCTTTTCATGATGTTCACTGGCCTTCGCAGAAACTTCATCTATACGCGTTTTTTGGTAAGTGTGGGAACGCCTTGAAATGCAATAGGAACAAGCTTTCAATTTTGATGCGAATCCGTACATAATTGAGTTTTGAATAAATTTATTAGGACTTACTTAACAGATGCAATTCCTGATAGACCACCTATTATGCCAAGAATAAACAAAGCTAAAGCAATTTTTGAATTTGAAATCCGGCTCCAACCTTTAACACCATAATAAGGACCCGGATGAGCACCAAAGTCTGGTCTAATTTCCCAAGATCTAGATAATAAAAACAAGAGAAAAATGTAATTAAATTTAATTCTACATTTATAATCGTTTATGGCTATTTATCAAACCCATGAGTGGTATTTGGCGGATCTTCTACTATTCTGCGTTCATTGGAGCGGATACCCTGTAATAAGAGATTATCATATTCCTTACGCATCTTTGGTTTACTTAGCGTCTGATAAGCTTCATAAATTTTAACGAATTTTTCTGCATCCTTCGGATTCGATTTTACGCTTACGCTTACATCGGGATGATACTACGTAATATATAGGAATTATATGGAGAGAATAGAAATTACTTTTTTACATATTCTTAGAATTTGTGTACTCAACTTTTTTTGACAGTTCTAAGAAAGCGCTACGAATTTCCTTACCAGAGCAATCTCTACGAACATTTAAAACATCGTAGTAGTTTTGAGAATCCTTATCCATTTATCATTGAATATTGGGAAATTAAACTTTTAAATTTTTACTTATCTTTTAAAATTTTGTATTTTTTCTCCTCCTTTTTTTAATGCATAGTCTATACCAAAACAAAAGAGTTAAAAGAGAATGAAATTGATAATTAAAATAGAACATATATAACAGCTGCACGAAACAGCTGTTTTTCTTTAACGGTGGGAAATTGTTATCGATAAGTTGCAAAAATATGTTTATAAAATTTAGTATGCTCTGAAAAGATTTCTTCGATTATTCGGCTGACAAGATGGAGCAATAAAAACAAAATCGTTATATGTTATAATATTATATAAAATGTTTTTGTAGAAATTCAGAGTTGCTTTTTATCGACATTATTTGTGCTTATGTTTGTTGAAAGCAAAAAGCTCATTCGTTTTTCGACAGTGAAGCCAAGTTAGAAATGCCGGCATCGCCACTTACTGTAGCAGGTTGTATGTAAAAGGGTGGCAATGTTTTTTAAAAGGCCTTATAGCATAAAAATAGCAAGGTTCGGCAAGGTTTGAATTAGAAAGTAACAGTATAGATAGATAGAGATAGAGAAGTATTATCTGTTTTGATTATCTATCTTTCTCTGTACTACCGTTAATATTTTGAAGAAAGCGCAAGAAGAATAAAGAAATTGGCGAATTGCATGTGCTTGAAGTTTGTTGAAATAAAAATTAAAAAGTTGAAAGTTTTGATTTCTGTAAAATTCTTGACAATTAAGGAAATTCAATTAGAAAATTTCGAGCGCAAGGAAGCGATTGAAACTCCATACAATTAAATTTTGATAGATTTTGCTCGTGCAACTAAATGATCCCTGATGATAATCCCTAATCACCTTTGCTTTTTTTTGTTCGTTTGTAGGTCGTTGAAACAACTAAATCAATTGGTCTGCATCCAGGAGAGCTTTCGTAAGTCTAAATAACTAACTAAAGGAATTGGACCAGTTTTAGTTTTGTCTTTTAATATAATCTGAATAGCATAAGCTCTCTAACATTTCCAACAATCGCATAGCCAAGCAGTTTGTCTCTAAGTCTTCTTTAACAATTGTGTTAGTTTAAGACAAGCAAATTTTAGGTCATCATTTATCGTTTTCCAATTTGTCGGAATGAAAGTGATTCGATTATATGCCAATTTTTCGTTATCAACAGGTAAACATTTGCAATTAAGGATGATTTCGATAAATTTTGTATGAATCCTTGCTTTACCCAACTAGGTTTAAATCCTTATAGTGAATTCATTTATAGTTCTGCAAATTCTTTTAATTTAACAGAAAACAAATCGTCTTCAAAATGCCTGAAATAGGCAAAGAAGTTGCATGCAATTCCTTCTTCGTTTGTCAAATTTGTCAAACCATTTCGTACCCCACGCCCATATCGAAATTGTAAAAAGTAATGTGTCTTCGTCAGGTCATACACTTTGCTCTCTTCTTCAGGGATATCAAATACAAAATAATATTTTATAAAAGTGGGAATTAAAACAAAGAGTTATTATTTTTGTTTATTGATTATTATGTTATTTTTAAATTTATTTTTTACATTTAAAGAAATATTTCTATATCCATATATACATAATATATACATAATATTTGAGGACTAGTTTATATTTAATGTAGATAATTAATTATTAAATAACTTATTTATCTTAACAACAACTTCTTTAAACAATAAAAATAAATATTAATGCATCTATGTTTCTTTATAAAAATTATTTATTTACAATTCTAAAGTCCACTTAAAAGAGATTACTTAAAACCGAAAGCGATTTGTTAGTAAATTTTCTATTGCAACACTTAAGTTTTGAACTATTGTTTAACTTAAATGTTAGAAAAAGAGAGAGAAAGAAATAGGAAATTGTTCTAGATTTTTCTTAAAAAAGTTATCCCTGAGCTGGTTAAATGTAATTTTGTTTTATTTATACAAGGAATATGGTTATATACAGACACTGATGCCAAGAAGCATATCACAGCCAAATGAACGGACAACAAACAACACCCACCACCGCAATAGTGAAATTAAATACCTTAGTTTATATATATTAACAAACATATCAAACATGCGTGCATAAATATACATGAAGGTACGAAATGTATATGTATATACACCATATCTCTGTATGAGATACGTGTTCTACTTTCTACATTGAATACATGTACGTAATATACGTATATATATATATATCTATATATGTAAGTATGTGTATATACATATATGTATCATATCTACGTACCTTACATCTGACATATTTTCTATATATTTTGTGATATAGATTATGTATATATATATAACACACCGGCATATCTTTATATGTACATATGCCATTTGGAAATACTTATTAATCAGCGTGAGATTCTAAGTCAATATAGACGTTGATTTAAAGTTAGTAACTGGAATCTCCGAAACGCTGAGAAAAAACATTGAATTTATCCTGAGTCTAATATTCGAAATTGGCTTGACCTGCTCGCCTACAGTATACAATTATGATAGAAAAAAATCTCGACAAAAAAAAACACTTAGTCACGCTACTAAACAAATTCCGAATGTTAATTTAGTCATTTCGGTTGTAGAACGCTTGCTTGATCGCATGTCGGTCCGTCCACTGGCCTGAACATTTGATTCTTTGTCCGATTATACGCTCTTCGTTTCTTCGTTTACTGACCGACTTCGTGAATTAGGGTAGGCCTATTCCAATGCCTGTTATTATGGCTGCTTTCCCGATTCTTTGCTGGTTGATCCGCTTGCTTGCTTATTTTCTCATGATCCTCGTATTTCAGCCTTCATATAAGTAATTTCTACGCTGGTTTGCCCGCCCGTTTTCATGACAACCTTTCTTCTTGATCAATTGTTCGCCCTTCATCTAAGCAAGCATATTTTATTCGGTCATTTCATGTAGCTATCTACCTCCCTACTTTTTATTTATCGCATGGCATGGCCATGAAAATTCAAATAATGCGTAGTGGGGATGATATTTGAATGCGCGCAATTCAAAATAGTCCATGCAAGTCCATTGACAAATTCACATTTAAAATCATTGTTTCTAGTTCTGTATCTCCTAGATAGTCGCCTTAAAGCAAATAAATATTTTTCTATTTTTATGTTTATTTGCTATTTTCTCAGTTCGACTCTCTGCTGTTATCGCCGAGTACAGTTGTTTGTAGTTGACAATCTGTTACACTTGCATTTGATTTAGTCGAAGTGCTATGTATACAGTCACTGCTATTATTGCTAAGACATTTACTATTTGCATTGCACGATGACTTTGCTGGACAACTTTGTACTGAAGATGTTGAGTTGCAGTTAGTAGCGGGTGGGGTGGTTGTCGTAGAAACTGTATGTTGACTTAATACATCGGCTGGTATTAGTCCCTCTTTTACTCGTTTCTTTTGTTTCATGCGACGATTTTGAAACCATATTTTCACCTATTTTAACATTTCATAATCGTTAAGATTAATTTTGAATTCATAAGGTCTTGATTCGAAAGTTAACAACATACCTGAGTTTCATTCAATTGCAAGGTATTTGCTATTTCAATACGTCTTGCCCGTGTTAAATAACGATTAAAATGAAATTCCTTTTCCAATTCTGTTAATTGTTTATTGGTGAAATTTGTACGACCCGAATTATTTGCGGCAGCTGTCAAGGCACAACTCATACCCAAATTATTTGGACTATGATTACCGCTTAATAATATACCCGTTGTATTTTGAACGCCTAATTGATGACTTGTTACTACACTACCAGATATGGATACATTACGGCACATACCGTCCAAAGTAGTCTGACTGTTTAGTTGATAATCATGCATAGTGGCAGGTAACTTTGGTGCTGCAAAAGATATATAAAAAAAAAAAACAAAGGAGACAAACAATGCGATAATTAGACAAGTTTGTTAGTTTTGTGATCATTCGGATTTTGAATGATTTTGTCAGTGATGCACGTTGTCAAAGTTAATCAGCGTGAGATTTTCATATTTCTTATGTTATGTTTTGCATCACATGAGGAGGAGTGTTTTCAAACAAACATGTTTATGCACATGTTTGTATATCTTATAAGGATTCCATGAATAATTTAGTAAATTTTTATATTTCTTTTGTTCTACTACAGGTACGTACAAATGTATCTGGGAGTGTTGTAATGAAATTTTCAGTTTGATTTCGTTATTTATTTTTGTTGTTATCTATAACCGAAGTATAAGAACATGCTTCGCTTGTGACCGTTACAAGACCGAGAGTAAGTATACTTTTGCATGGAGACAGATTTTGAAAAGATTTAATGACATTCATATGTCCTTCGGTCTATCCTTTCGTTCGTCGCTGTGGTCTGAAGCACACATTTTTGATTCGATTTTATCAAGGCATCAAATTTTAAAAATGGACGTGATAAACAAAATAATTCTAAAACAACAAACAATAGATAATAACTATTTGAAAAAGATCTAAAAACTAACCTTGAAAATCTTACCTTTTGCCCCAGACGGTTTTAGGTAAACCTTGTATATTAAATTACATCTGATTTTCTTTACTTTCCGGAGGCAATATTTCAGCATCAAATATATAACTTTTAATATATGACATACGTATCTTTTACCATACTACACCTTACATCTAAGTGATAGAGAAAGCAGACTTGGATCATTTTTCAGACAAACCTTTACCTTAACTCATGGGTATTCAATATTCGTTTTGAACTGAATATAGTTTTCTTATTTGTTTCTATTTTGGCATGAGTTAGCAAAATTTTTTGAATTTATAATGTGACGTGCGCCCCGTGGCTAAGTCTGATGATGATGACGAAAATGTTGTTCTTTTGTGGTTTTTAGGTTTTATTTATGTTCGTATCTCTCTCTGGTTAAGGATTTAATAGGATTAAAACAGTTTGTTTGAAAATATAGCATTAAAATTAAAAGAAAAATACGATATTATCTTAACAAAGTCTGTGAAAATATTGTTATGTGTTTGGTGGGCGGATAATTCAAAATTTTCTATTAAATTTGTTCTTTTTTTTATTTTAAATTTTTTATGCAGAATCGTAAAAATTGTAGAACACTGGTTAAATATTTTGAAAATTAATTTTTTCTTTTTTTTTGCGAATTTGTTATCCTTAATGCATCAGAAACTTATCAATTAAAACATTAAGATGACTTGAATGTTTGTGTTGTTTGTGTTTACATAATGAATTTACTGGCGCCTTTCTAGTTACCCTAGCTTGAGTTAAGGAAGCTTATACTTTATTGAAATTTGAAATGACTTTTTATTAACAACAACATCTTGGAATTCTTCTTAATTAAGTTGTCAACAAGTGTCAACAAGAACTTAATTATCAAACTGAAGCGCTCTCAAGAGCAATTGTGTAAATATTTATATTTATTTTCTTAAGTACCCATAGGTAATTGTAGTTCATTTTTATAGTGCGCAAAAGTTTTTGGAATCTACCGACTACCGATAACATTTGCAATTTAATGTTTTTCGCTTTGCCTATAAGAAAAGGTGCTCGGTTTTCAGAGAAGAAACAAAGCTTTGTTTTAACGAACATATCGAATGGCATCATTTTAAAATGAAAGCAATGACTCAATAATTCATTTCTGGCCGAAATTTGAAGCACTCCATTGGCCTAAACTTTCCAGAACCGCACTATCGTAAATATATGACCATTTAAACACTTCTCTATAGTGTCCTTGTAGACATAAGCTTAATATTGACACAAATACTTTACTTTGACCAGGTTTAGGAAGCTCGTTGCAGTTGTCTGTTTACAAATACTTTATAATTTAAATAGATAAAAATGCATTGCGATTAAGTAAAATTATCGATTAGTTATAAAAAAAACAACTCTTCTCACACACAGTAGTAGAAAAGTTTGCCACGACATTTGTACGGGTTGTAACATGTCTGTTTTTTTTTGTTTTTTTTGTTAATCGGCAGTCTGTTAGTGTGCTCGTTTAATTTGGCCGCCAATTTTGGAGACGTGAGTGATTTAGTTAAATTTGCTTATTAAATTATGTGGTTTAATGTGTTGGTGAAGTGAGATATAATAAATACTTCATAATAAACATAAAATGCATCTATACATGGAATATGCGTCTATGTGGAACAAATCATTGATGTCTCATCAGACTTAGGACTTTCATTCCAATTGGCTCTTTAAAAACACCTGATTATTATTTTAATATTCCCACACACATTAAAGTTACTGTTGAGTTGTAAAAGATGGCATTTTCCAATTAATCAATAGTAGTAGAAAATTTATGCTCTTCTATCATACGCGTTGTTACATGTCTCTTTTTTTTTGCCAATCGATAGTTCATTAGCGTGCTTATTGCATTTGCCCGCCAATTTAGGAAACGCGAATTGCTTATTAGAATTTGCCTAATAATTAATGCTATTTAATGTGAAAAGTGTCGGTAAAGTGAAATATAATAAGTAAATTTCATAGTAAATATAAAATGTAAGCAATTTATTTAGTTTTTACAAAGTAAAGTTATGTGAAATAAAATAAAGCCAGTAGCTATTAATAGAGCGAACGAAAGAAATTTGAAATGTAGTCGAAATAAAGAGAAAATATAATAAATGTAAAAAGGCGCTAAGCTAACATGTAGTATTTAAAAATTTCTTTAATACTCATATTGTCGTTCCTGTGCCTGTAAATTAATAATTAGTTAATTTAATGTTTTAATCCGGTCTGAAGTGCGGTAAACGTAAATTTTTGGAAATAAATCTTAGTCTTTTTTCGCCTAGTGTTAGTTAATAATTAATATAGATCATTTTCTATACTACTTGTGTGTATGGCATTCGCTAAGTGTCACAAACTCTAACAATGTCTAATGCAACAAGAAATACGCGAAGTCGTGTGTCAGTTTTATGCTAAGCAACGATGTCTACATATTTTATATTTTTCAAATGGAAGGAAAAATTGGTAATTTGTTAAGGGTAAGTGTAATAAATTAAATTTTCCAAAATAAATTACCTTATGTTTCGTTCTCTAAATTGAATTAATCTAATTAGAACATAACAGAAAACATATGGACGAAATTAAATAAGTATTTGAAACTGACCAGCAAGTCGAGGAAACTAATTAGGCTTCGTATTCGCTGAAAAAGATTACAAAAGTAATACTTTACTTAATAACATATTCAATGAAGCAAATGTTAGACGGCATCTAAAACCTGTACGTATTTAATAAGTAAATTGAAATTAATTCTAATATAAAAGAAAAAGCTGTCAAAGGCTTCATTATATCCAAACCCCTTTGTATTTAGTTGCTTCACGTTTATTAAAGTAAAATGTACAGAGTTCTCAATATGAGTTGGGAAGGAACGATTTTGCTTGAGAGTAGAATTAAGTTATTAGCAAAGTCAACACATTAAATATGCAGGTACATGGTATCCGTCTATTGTATTAATGCTTGTGTTTCTATGTCCATATCGTTAAAGTGAATTTTTGTGGAAAGATACAAATATAATGACTTAACGAAAATGCATTAATCCATTTATGCTCATTTTGTCATTACTATTGTTCGTTCGGTTGCTTGCTTGACTTGGAGGTTTGGCTAACTGGTTTGTTGAATGATTTGTTGTTCTCTTTTATATATGGATTTTCTATTCATCACATTCACTCTTCGAAATGAGATAAATTCTGTCGAGCAGTGATGATGTCATAAAGAATTTCTTTAAAATTGCATTCAATTCAGAAATGAATGCGGAGAGACCCCACTGATTTATTAGTTATGATTTGCGATTCGCAGACTTATGATCTCATGTCATTCAAATCGAATTAATTAATTTAGAAAAACAAAAAAAAAAAACTCGAGATGCTAAGTAAGCTATGTAGAGGCCGTTATTTCAACTAATATCGCTAACTTTTGATCTTATTTCTTTGTTGTTACATTAAAGAAGAAAATATGCGTCGAATAAATCATAAAGAACGTGAAATCGATAACCCGACAAATCTGATGATGCGAACATGATCTGCGAAATCTCGTCGAAAAGTTTCCAGGGCAGCAGTTAACCCAGCATTTTATGGCTTTTATAATGTCTATGTTATTAATTTTTTTTTAAATAAAATAAAAATATTGTCAGTTAGCCAATAAATAAATGTAAGGCATAAAACCGTTTTGGAACACCCTTTGCAATATACTTTGTTGCATGTGCGCATGATTATGTCTTTACATAGGTATGTGAAAAGCCTCTTAACACACATTGGAGTTTTGCTTACGCGATAAATACTATTAATCTTGTTTTTTATTTTTTCTCTATGAGTACGTAACAAGAATTATTGTTATCTAATAAATATATGAAGTAAGTGACACGGCTACTTACTTACTTTTACTTCTACTGTATGCACGCATAAACAAATTCCGATAATATTTCTACCATATACGCTTTATTTGTATTTACAATCAATGCTTGTGAACATCATAGGTCTAGGTGTTGGCATAGTATTCGAGGTATTCCATGGCGCCAAAGATTCAATTGAAACAGTTTTATACATGCGCGCATATGTTATCGTTTGCTGATCAGCAGCATTTCTTTTATCATTACTTCTAATATATTGACGATAAACTATGTAGACTAAGTCAATTGTGTTTATTTACTTATAGATTAAGTTTATAGCACTCGTTTTCCTTTACATTAAGGTTATCAGTCAGTGTGTGCCTAGGGGAGGGACATTTTATAAATCAAACAATTCCGAGCGCCACTGGCACTATGGCTTTAAGAATTTGTAAATAACTCTTCATATCTACATATCAAGGAAGCAGTATTGTGTGGAAAGTTGTGCTCTTTCAAATGTTACCAAAGTTAAAGATAAGTAAAATCGAAAGAATTTTCAAAATAATCAGTTTAGAATTAGACATCGGTAGAAGAAGTAGACTATAATAACACTTTCCAAATTTACAAAAAGTTTGTTTTTCAACTTTCAATATATTCACCTATAGAAGAGATATACATTAAGTCTTTCACTTCACTTGTCACATCCAGAAACGTGACTTGTACAGATATGCTAAGAACTATATGTATTTTTGAGTGGTAAAACAATGCCAGTCAATCAATGTCAGTCTGTCCATACATCCAGTAATTTGCCGTAAGATTCTCGATCATGATAGCGATTAATATCCGTTAGCTCCTTCTCTATTGTTCGAAATCTTACGCTTGTGAAAATATAAATAAAATTTTAAATCTACGCATACATAGACGTATACATGTTCATATATTCATATTTGTGTCCTAGTCGTAACTTCATCGATCATAATTTTATTAAATAAATTCGTCTCATACTATATTTTCAATCGTTTTACATTTCAAATAGTAATGCATACGGGCCAAGTAT
>CCAG010011115.1:0-11521 GCA_001077435.1 Glossina morsitans morsitans | reverse complement strand
TATTTTCAATCGTTTTACATTTCAAATAGTAATGCATACGGGCCAAGTATCGTATGAATTGGTTGTGTATTACTACATGTCGATATATATATATATATGTATATATATTTATGTCTATATAAAGTAAAACACTTAGAAAATTTTCATTTGATTTGAGTAACTTCACCGCATCGCCTAGATGAAGGATTTTCGACTTAAAATTTTTAATTAAATATAACGCTGCGCAATGTCACTTTTTCGGGAGCTTCGGGAGTAGAGAAAATTTTTATTTTTGTTCATCATTTTCATTCCAAGTTATTTATGAAGAATTGTTTACGAATTAAAAAAAACACGAGAGAAAATAATACTCGGCCGCGACTGAATCTCTTACATCCGTCGTCTTTATCCTATCTATAGCTCCAAATCGACGGAAATGTTTAGCTTAGAATTAACCCATTCAGGTCGTCATATCCTCCCCTCCGCCTCTCTCTTCTTGTTTACATTATGAGTAATAAGCAAAAAACGTAAAAAAGTAAACAAAATAGTGGTCACTTCTAACTTTGCTGAGCAAAGCCGATTTTTTTTAATTTTTTTGATACGAGTAGTAATGTAAACATAGAAAATTTCAACCTTGCGTCTTGCATAATTTATGAGTGATAAGCAAAAAACCAAAAATTGTTGCTTGGGAAGACAGCTAAGTTTCCAGTTTACGATTTACTGTGGGCGTGTGCGTTGTACCATTTTCAATATCAATCTGCGCGCAAGAGCTTAAAATGATTTCGCCCAACTTGAAGCCGAAGACCGAGAGGATGCTAACAAGAGACCATAGATATACAGACAGGCAGATGGACATGTTTAAATCGGTTTAGCATTTGATAGAGAAAGTGTATACTTTATCGGGTCTTTGGTGCTGCCTTCCGCGGCTTGCAAGTGCTTTGACAGAATGTGTGTATCCTTCATCCTTCGGTGTTAGGTGTAAAGATAGGAACAATGACCTTCCAACCTAATTTAAACGCAGACGATTTCCAAAAATGATGTCTTAAAAAATTGTAACGCTGTTACAGTAAGGCTTTGTGGGTGAACAACAAAGATACTTTCTCTTGATAAAAGAGATAACTTTTCATTTTGTTGCACCTTTAGTTCGGGATCATTGGCATATGTTACCCTTTCGTAATTAATTTTCATAATAGTTGAGTGTGTATGTAAAAAAGTTCGTAAGAAGAAAGATTTTGAGTGTGCAGTATATTCGTGCAACTTGTTTACAATTATGATTTCATTTATTTATTATTATATCGCGTAAATAACTACAAGCATTACGCGAAAAACAAATGATTCTCGTTTTCTATAAAGGGGAGCAAGGCATCAGTCTTTGCATAAAATCACTGAAATTATTTAAATAAAAAAACGTTGTTTGACTTTCTTATACAGTATTGTCAGTATTAAAAATAAATGCCCGCATACATACAGACACTATTCGTAAGGAGTACCTTTTGCACGCGCTTGTTTACCATGTAAACAACAATATACATATATTCGTTTATTATTAGTTGAATGTTCTCGTGGTAGTAAAGTGAAATGTTTACGTGTTTGCAAAATTCTCGCTGAAGATTGATGATGACATTAGCAGCATTGTCAAAAATCTATAAAAGAGCAAAAAAGAGAAAGAATGAAAGAAAACCAAATTCGCATCCACACACACATACATACACTGTAATGCGCAGACAAAAATTTTAAGCTAAAGTGAAAAACCGAAACTCAATGGAATAGAGCTGCGAAGACAAGACAATTTGATAAGACATTAAGTGCTTGCTTTATATTCGGTAAATGCCTTAAATTTGTAATGTTGACATTTTAATTTGCTGCAAAAAGACATCTTACAGTGGTGTACATATATATATATATATATATATATCATATTCATATTCATATATATATATATATATATATGTACATAATAATGTATACAGATATGCATACGTATATATATATATGTATATCCTTTGATGCATGCCTGTTACACAAAGAAGTTGTTGTTGTTGTACTTAAATTTTATAAAAATGAACTTAATTAACTGTATTAAGGAATATTGAAATACACGCACACCAGCCACAACTTTTAAAACAATTTCGTGATAGTGCCATAGCAAATTTCTCCAAGTGTTGATTTGTGTGGACCACCATCTTTTTTTTTTTTTTTCATTTACTCTTTTATCACATACAAGAAGGATAACGTGCTAAGGAAAAGCACCCTTATTAAAAGGGGAAATGAAGAGATCTGTTCAGCGTCCCTGCTTTTAAGTGTTACATACATATGTATGTATATGGCTAAAACTAATACCCATGACTTGTTTGTAAATTCTATGCATGTATGTATGTATGCATTCTTTTTTAACATATATATACTTCTATAATAGTTTTTGCTACATAGACATACAATGGTCTCCCTACTCTCTACCACCACATTTTTATTTCATTCATTGAGAGTTCCTTTCCACATATTAGAGTTTTCTTTTCTTCTTTTTTTTTAGTAGTTTTTTTCGTCGGTGATCCGTCATGTTGTCAAAATGTATTACCCGAATTAAGATTTTCATTTTTTTCTCTTTTCGACATTGAATTAACACATGCGTACATATTTACAAATATATTTACTTTGTATATATACATATGTACGTGTACGTATCGACATCCGTGCAGCACGCAGATGTACAACAATTGCATTTAAGAAACAATGGCGTGTCAAAAAGTATGTAAAGTAATAAATATATGCGTAAAATTCGCAAAATACGAAACTCTATTGAATTTTAAATGCGTGGAGTTAAACATCCATAGCATGATTAATTTCACTGTTGCACTTTATTTACAAAAGTTTGAAAAAAATTTTTTAAACTACATAATAAGCTCTAGATGTGTCCATGTGTTTCTATGAAATTTTCATAGAAAAGTTCGAATTATAAAACAGAGAGAGAAAATTTTCAATATAAAATAAGGGAAAAACGAAATCACATAGGCTTACAATTGGCCTTGCCCACAGTATGCGACCCATTGTGCATATTATGTACTAGGTATGTAGAGTTATTTTCCCATTTGCCTATTTAAAGCGCTGCATAGGCAAAACCTTAACCATACTATTCGTAAAGAATTCGGTTAGAAAGCTGCATTAGGTATATTAGGTGTACAAGACCTGACACTGAATATTCGAAAGCAATTCCTGTGTTTCCTCGGACGCAAGTGGGGATCTATGCTTAAGTTATCGTAAAGTTTTCGCAATGTCTATGCATTTTTTGCAAAGGCGTCAGAAAAGTGCCAATCTTCGCTTTTACAGAGAGTGACAAGGGTTTTACGTAGGTTCCTGCCTATGTGGTTTAACCCTACGGTGCCGAATCTTCGTTTTTACAAGAGAATCAAGTGCATTATTCATGAACAACTGCTTTAACCGTTTAGCTATGTAGGATGAGTATATACGTCGTTGGCCGTCCATCCGCGCTTGCCGGCTTTCCTTATAAAACTTTATCGTTGTGAATGTGTATTTACCATAATAGTGTATTTTAGAAAACATTTTTGTCAATTTCATTCTACACATATTCTGTGTTTAACAAGAGTACGAGTATATCGCTAAAGATGTCAACACCGCTAACTACTTACAAAAAAGTGGATCTATTTCCTTAACTTTGCTTTTCTCTGATGACGGGAGAGAGTTATCATCCATTAGATCCATTTTATTCGCGAAAGAAATTAATTTTCAATTGCCATAAATTGTTTGTGTTAGAAGATAGGAAGCTCATACGATTCTTGTTAAGATTAAGTAAGGCGATTAGGTAAGAGTCACGTCACTGTTCGCGGATTCAAATCTCTAGGATGCCATTGTTCGTAACTATAGTGAGTACTCAGTCGGTAAACATATCGATTGGGCACAAACCCATTAGGCCGCGACCACCAACCTACCTCTTTGCTTTCCTGCACTTCTTTCTGATCGTCACTGTGTTGCACGAGAAGGAAACATTGCCTGAATTATTGGGCATACTATAAACAAAAGAAGAAAAACAAGTAAGAAAACGTGGGCCGGATCTCGCATACCCACCACTATGCTTTTCGTATTTCACTTTCCAAGTTCTTTTATTTGATACTTATATCGCTAGTTTTATAAAGATGAAATTAATCTAACTTTAATAATTTCCGAGTAATGAGCAGAAATCCATAAGTTTTTGTTAAAAAAAACAGTGTTGGGTTCAGTTTACGCTCTACTGCGCGCTTCTGGTCCGACCAATTTGACCCATTTTCAATACCAACAACTTGCGTGCAGAAACTTCCAATGTTACCACCAAACTGGAAGTCGATATCTTCATTTTTGCGACCAGGAGAGTGCTAACAACGCACATCACACAGACACACAGACGGACAGATATGGCTAAATTAACTCAGAATTTCACGAACATCAAACGAACATTTTAAGAAATCTCATCTGTATTCAAATGCTAATATGAAGGTCAAGGTTATATAATGTACTAAGAGATAATCAAAGATTCTAGTCAAAGCGATAGTTTCGTGTCGCTTACTTTAAAAGCGAAAGGTTGTCTAAATTATTGGAGTTGTCGCAAGGTTTAAAATTCCGCAACAATTTAGGTACGTGCACTTATGTACTTGCCACTATGGAAAGCGGATTATTCCTGAAAGTGAACTCGTTTTTTAAATGCTTGCAATAAAATGCTTGCCTAGGGTCCACACAAAAAAAAAAAAAGAAAGCTTGCAATTAACCAAGAGAGTAAAGGCAATAATTAAAAAATTAGTGTTTTTTTTTTTGTTTCTTTGCGTTGACAGTGCACGCGTATTCTTCTCTGAATGGTTGTTATTATTATGGGTTTTATTATTGCGTTGAATGACAAACTTTTGATTAATAAAAAAACTTTTTTATAAATTCTTTTATTAAGGGCATCACGCAAACTTTAGCCGATTACATTAAAGGGAAAATCGTCTTATAAGTCGACGTTTGTGCACTCGGCATCAACATGATTATTAAATAAGTGAGAATATTATAGTCGAGCAACGCCGACCTTTGCATACATTACGTAACTCCGCCTAGCATAGTTATTCGCTCGGTTTAGTAGTAATATTCGAAAAACTACGCATTATTTTCACGTAAAGCCATAATTGTCATGAAAGCCAGCATTGGAAGGTTAGAATTTTTCTTCTTATAAAAGTTCGCGTTTCGTGATAGCGCCTATATACGTATGCGGTATGTTGACCTAAGTCTACTACCGTTAATTTTTTTGCTGGAAAGTTACTACGAATTAATTTTCATCATAAAATGTTAAAAATGATCCTTTTTTCCGAAGAGCTTACTACTCATGATATGAAGTGGACCCAAGAAATAGATTCATGTGATTCAAATTAGGTCCACTTAAATTTTTTATTTAACTACTATCACTACTTTATTTAACTTTCATCACAAAAAAATTATCAATTCGGCTTTTTTGGCATACGAGGGTTTACGTTTCATGAGAATCCTTACATGCGATTGTATCCAAAAAATAGACGTACCTCGTCCAAATTCTTTAAGGTAGATTTCTTTGTCAATTTACTATTATTCACCATGAAATATTGGCCATTCGTCCCTTTTACCATATAAAGCTTAAATTTCCGTAGGAATGGTTATATGAGAAGGTGTTCAAAGAATTGTCCCAGTCAGTCTAGCGTTTTCACACCTCTTTGGAATGCCGAAATGCTACTACTTAGCCATCATTGTCGAGAAATTTGGAAAATTGCAGTTTTTCTCCATATAACGACTTTTCACAATAGGAGATTATGAGAGGAATGGTCGAAAAAGTGGACCGATCCGAATCATATTTAACATCGTTCATCCTAGATCCGAAGTACGTCTGCTTATCAAGCTTAACCAAATTATTCCAAAAATTGCGGCTTGCATCTTCAGCACAAATTTACATGGACAAACATCTGACGGACGGACAGACGAACAGGCAGGCTTGAAACGATTTAGAAAATGATTCTGATTCCATCGGTATAATAAAAGGCGGGCCCATCTTTAGCCCTTCTGGGTGTTACATGCATCCGCACTAACTTAATGTATCCTATACCACATGTGCTACAGGGTATAATGAACAAAAAAATTTCGATATTGACATTAGTAACATACACACAGTTAGTAATTTGCGAGTAATCCCATGATTAAAAAGAAAGAAATGGGTTGTAAAGTAAAACAAAGTCTACTCAAAGTATGGAGGCAAAACTTCCAAAATCACCAAAAAATTGATTGGACCGACAATTAATCTATAGCAGATTGCATATAAAAAATCTTCTGGGCGAACGGTTGTGAAATTTCGAAATTAATAAATGAAGATATTATGTAATAAATAAAATTCGTATTGAATTTTGAGAGATTAAGCACAAAACAACGAATGCCTATAACTTAATCAACTTAAAATTGTTGTATACATTAAAAAAAAGGTTAAGTAAATTTTTAAGTAATTATATGTATGCGTACATCAAAACTCCGAGTCTCGTTTATGGTCAACACAATATTTGAAACGCTCATGTTAAACTACACAGGACAGACGCGTAGTCTATGCTATCATTAATAGACATTTGTGTTTTTCTTTTTGCTTTTCTTTACTACATTATACATTTCATTGCAGACCCTCCCTCAAGTGCCGCAGTTCTAATTCTATATTGCTACACACTTACGTATGTATATAGATAGATATATTCAATTTTACATTTATTTGATGTGATGTTTTGATATTTTTTGACACTCACACGCAATGTCACTTTGTGGTAACACGAACTTCACTATACCTACTCACTACATATCTACGTTTAACTTTGATAGAAAAACGAATGAAAACAGAAAACTTTAAATAAAAAACAAAAACGAAAAGAATTAATTGTATTTTTTTTTTTTATTTTTTTTTTTTTTTTTCGGAAAAAGTGATAAAGAGTGAAATAAACGAAATAAAAAGTGACCAACAGGAATGTCAGATAACATCGCAGGCATTCACTTCTCACAAACATTTTACATAAAAGTATGTGTGCGTGCATACATAGATACGTACGTACGTATATATGATTCACAAAAAAAAACAAAAAAAAAAAAAATGCGCCTCAAAAACATGATAATCGTTATAAATAGATATAAAGTTGAAAAATTTAATTGATATGACGGTTTATCGTGACAAAATTTTGTATCTTTAGTTTAACCAGTTCAAAGGTTAAGCCTTTGGTAAATGGGTTATAAAATAAACAAGGAAGAAATTTATATTCGGCTGGGGCCGAATCCTGTAAACCCACTACTACGCTTTTTTTATAACACTCTCCAAGTTATTTTATTTGCTACCCTTTCGCTGGTATTACTAAGAAAATCTTAAGCCACCAAGTCGCGGTGTTCATCATATTCATTATAGATTTTTTTTTTTTAGGCAGATAATATATCTTCGCTTGAGGAATGTATAAAATAGTTTTAGAAATTCTGTCTTCTTTGCCTTATGATAAACAAGCGTAAAACCTCAAACAATAAAAGATGAAAAAATAAAATTTACTTACTTGTTACTTTGTGTGGGCATGGCGGATTTTTCCATTTTTGCACGTAAAGAGGAGGTAAAGTAAATTTGGAAAATTTTGGCCTGCTAACTTAATTAAATTCCGAGTAACGAGCAAAGTCCTACAAATTTGTGCTAATACAAATGGAGTTGGTATCAGGTTACGGGCTTCTGCTTTAACCAATTTGGCCCATTGTCAATACCAATCTGCGTGCAAGAACTCAACTCAACAGTTTCATTTTTGTGAGTAGAAGAATCTTTATGACGGATAGACGGACATGCTTAAATTGATTCAGAGTTCCATGGTGATCAAGAGTGTACATACTTCTATACTGTGTGTTCTTTCTGGGCGGTGCGAACGTTTTGATTAAGTGAATATAACCCTCATGCTTAGGTGATGGCTGCCATGAATACAACTTTCATTGATACCCACGAAATCTATTGCTCTTCAACTTTCAATAGTTAACTCGTGGTTATAATAAATTACGGACATAAACACGCTATTAAAGAGTCAAAAAAAAAACTTCTAATTTTTCCTGTTGTTTCATTTCACAAAATTAATTACAGCAACATAAGTAAATTTTGTTAACAATTAGTCATTTGAAGATCAATATCTGTAGCTATATAACAATTCTGTGTTTTTTAGGAATAAAATAAATTTCATTTTCTGAAAACACACTATTTTTAAATAAATTTTTCATTAAAATTGAAAAATCCAGCTCCAGTTATTGCTCACCATCAGCCACAAATTATGAAGAAAGCATTAAACACTTACTTATGCAATCAATGTTTGTTAGCACAATAGCCAATGACATATTTACACACCTAAAACGTCAGTTATCCAAAATTCATAAACGCAATTATGTTTTATTTGGCTTGTAGATGTGTGCGTGTGTCTACGTCTATGTGCATGCATGTCTTTTATACAAGAGAATTGCATTAGTATAAATTTCAACTTTCAAATAACGTGCAAATGTGCTGAAAATTTCCTCTGTGTTAGTCTTCCTTAATATCCTTTTTCATATTTTTGTTTTCCTTTACTGTGTATTTACACTAAAGGATATCATTTACTCAAACATTGATGCAAACACTCAGCGATTGTTTTGAACCATTTCCCGACGTTCGTGACTTTTTAAAATATTATGTAATATTAGCTTTGAGAATATTATCGGAAACGGTTGTGTTGATATGTACAAATACTATGACTGTTTACACATATATTATACAAAAAAATATCTCAGTACAAATAGTTAATTATTATTAGTTACAGTGACTTGAAGAATGGTTAATAATAAAATGAGATAAAAGAAGACGGTCTTACACATTAACTCTTTAAGGGACTTGAAAAAATCCCACAAATTTTTGAGTAAACAAACAAAAGAATTAATGAACGTTGATATTGGAGTAAATCAGCAGGGAATTAAAAACACTGACACCAGTCAGTAGGAAAACTGATATTTTGCTAAAGCTAAGGAAGTTAAAAACAGGTCTTCTATTTGACGCTAGGTATCCGGATAAATCCGTCTAAATATTAGATCATCAAGAAGTTGAAAAAAAGGCGACTTTTTGTTGTATACCTACCATCAGAAAGCTGAGAGAAACAACTTTACATTAAGTGATTACGAAGCTAAGAAACATCTAACTTGGAACAATGAAGTTAAGAAAGATTCAGCTTGGAACATTGGAGTTATGGACAATCTAGTTTGCGACATTAAAGTTGAGAAAGATCTAGCTTGGGACGTTGGAGCTAAGAAATACCTAACTTGAAATTAAGAAAGGTCTAACTTGGGACATTGGACTTAGAAACGGTCTAACTTGGAATACTGGGATTAAAAAAGACCTAACTTGAGCCATTGAAGTTAGGAAAGGTCTGAACTTGAAACGTTGGAGCTAAGAAAGATCTAACTAGGAATACTGGAGCTAAGAAAAGCCTAACTTGGGTTATTGGAGTGGAAAAAGATGTAACTTAGACCAAGAAATTAACTTTATATTACACCACCAGAGGATGAAGAAATATTGGTCTTCTTATCATAAGGGAGTTAAAACCGCCGTTCTTGTACTTCATTAGATTAGGGAATTACAATGAAAATCGCTGGAGACAATTAAAAAATCAAGCAACGTCGATCCAATTGTAGATTAGTAAGGAACTAAGGAAAACCACTTGTAGGTCGGGTCACTGCTTATGGAAAACGGCGTTATGCAAAATTAGTCGTGAGCTCAAAAAGCTGACGTCACATCATTCACACAAGTTAGGAGGAGAACATGACCCTGGGTTACATTGTTAAGAAAAAGAAGAAGAAGAAGAATGTGTTACATTAGATAAGCAAATGGCCTAATTTAACATCAATCATTTTAGATTTAAAACAAAACTGAAGTAATTGAGGGAAGTTTAAGAAAAGCTTTTTCAATAGTAAATGAAATTAAGAATAAACGAGTAAATTGTTAATTCTCTTATATAAATATGTAAAAATTTTCCTTAAGTCAATTAAATCTTTCCAACTGAAAAAAAAAGATTTTTTTTCTAATTTTTCAAGATTTTTTATTTTGAGTGTACATTCACTGAATAATGTGCGTGCGCTTGGGTTTTGTGTTTAACTACGGATATCATATCTTTCATTGTTTATTCTAAAAAAAGTCCTACCATTCTTTAATGCAATTTTTTCCTCTGCTCTAAAGTATATGAGTTTCTCTATTTCCCTTTTTTCTTCGTTTTTCTTAGCCCCTTAGAAGTAACTAAGCTGTAAGTTCTTCTATCAGATATAATTTCAAGGTACAAATATAATGCCTGCGGTCGTATAAATATCTGTGTATATGTAGGTCCAATTGTTTTCATCTATTTGCCGGTATTTGTAACAATTTTGAAATTTCAAAGAACTCTGAAAAAAGCTTAAGAAGCGTTGCCATATTCTAAGTTAACTTAAAGTTGAAAATGACCAGAATATTGTTGTTAATAGAGTTTGGAATACGCTTGAAAGAACTTTCTGAGTACTTATAGCAATAAATTACAATTAAAGCTGACTTGGTCCGCAAAATAGTTACAATCAATCCTATGGTGTACATACAACTCATAAGAGACTGAACCATGCCTTAGAGAAAGGCAGGGGAAAGAAATCATCTTGGGAGATTTCGAAAATCGTTTTTTTTTCTTTCTAATTATGGACTCTACTAAGATGTAAACTGTCATCTCAATTTGTAATAACCAACATTTTATTTAGATAACATTTGGTAGGGCTTCCTTCAAGTCGACCATGACTTCTTCATTTATTTTAATTATAATTGCTAATGGCATTGGGGTGTCATGGCATGCATCGCTTCCGCTCACGCATACGAAATTAATATAAGCCATTAAAGTGGCTTGACTGTAATGTGTGAACTCAGAATTTCTTAATCTATTGAAAATAGACTCGGTTTTTTAAGTTGGGCTGGTTCTTTCAAGCAACTTGAAATCTTGAATTGCCTTCATTCGCCTGAGAAGGCAAAGGGTCTCGACCAACAACTAAATGGTCGTGGTTTCAAATCTCAAGTGCGGTAGTCTTAGAATTTATTCTCTGACTAAATTAATAATAATAATAATAATAATAATAATAATAAATTGTCTTGAAATGAAACTAAATTAACTATAATTGATCAATTGCAATATTTATTCTGACTTAATAAATGAGCTCATAAATGAATATTTTTAGATTATATAAAATTAAAATATCAAAACTGAAAATTTGAAAAATCTCCTTCTATAATTTCATGGTAATTATTTGCACAATATGCGCACATACATATTAACTTGTTCTTTAATCAAAATCCATGAGTAACTAATTGGTTTAAAATACGTTCTCGTGCGCGTATTAGCAAAAAAAAAAACGATTATTAATAATAATCAAATAAAATTTATAACCAGTTAAATCAAAAAAGTTATAAGAAAAAGAGAAAAAAAAAAACAAGAAAAAAATGCAAAGAACAATGCGATCAAGATGAAATACGAAGAAAAGAACCCCAGAA